>JZKD02S1672963.1:170917-182982 GCA_000966675.3 Picea glauca | reverse complement strand
ATTGAGCATATATAGTGTGTGGCTATCTTTGAAACAAAAGACTTCCCTGGGTTGATAATTTATGTTTCACTTGGTTGTTTAAAATTAATTAAGCAATTATAGTGACCAACAATCGACAACATCGCAACCACCATCAACATCATCAGAGTGTTGGATAATTAAGATATCAACATGGGCTATAGAGTTCCCAATGACGTAGATTTAGGAGAGAGTGCAAGCATTAAGTCATACTGACTTTGTTGATTAATTGGGTTGGTTTTCATTGATGTCAATCCTTGAAGAAAGTCCGGTAGCGAATTCTGGTAGCACAAAGGTTTGGGTAATGGACCCAAGTTTGTTTGATGTATAATGGTATGAGTTTTGATATATTTGCAGGTAAGACTATTCTAGATGGATAGTACATGTCATTCCATTTTTGGTGGTATGTGGAACGTCACATAACTCCTCATGGTTTGAGAGTTTTGGCCTTATGAATTTGGAGGACCCTCATATGTTGGCTTGAACCCCCAAAAGGTCAAAGAAGTCAAAGTGCTTGAAAAGAAGAAATTATTTAAATAATAAAGTGAAGTGACAAAGTCAAAATGGATTATTTAAATAATAAAGTGAAGTGACAAAGTCAAGGAGGATTGTTTAAAAAATAAAGTAAATGGAGAACTTTCTAATTATGGAAAGTGGTTAGAAGTGGGTTAGCCCTAAAATAAGAAAATTAGGTTAAGATGGTTGAAAGGTAACCCCTTGAGGAAGCTACATGAAAGTATAAATAAGAAGAAAGGCTCTATCATTTTAATAACACTTGAGAATATTGAATATCTACAAGTGATTGAGGTAACCAAAGTATATCTAAGCCAAATTTTAGAGGGAAGGTAAAGTAAAGAAGGGCGAATTTCAAGGGAGGATAAATTATTTTGATGATGTTTTCTAAGGTATGTTATTTATAGGTCATCTCACCATTTTCACAATAAATTTTTTTTCTAGAATGAATCATACATTGAAATTGGGAGGCCATTGAGAAAACATATCCAAGTAGCTGTGGTACAAATTTCAGCTTGTGGGTTGTTGTATTTTTGTAGTTACACTCCATGGAAAATAAGGTTTGTGGCTAGTGTTGAAACTAGTCTAAAACAAGTGTTTCAGGTAAAAACGTCATACCTTCTTCATAACAAATCCAAATTTAGTAAGACCAATTTTTTTGGTTAGAATAAAGTATGTAGTATTATTTATAAAAATATCAGATCCATACAACAAATATTCTGTGCAGGGTACACTCTACAAGTTCGCTCTCTAGAATAAGCCAAAATTCAACAAGGTATGCCATTTTTTCTATAAATCCTTTTCTAAGAGGTTCCAAGTAATGACACCTGGAGGAATTGAATAAAACACACTGAAGAACATTGTGTACTTTTTTTAGATATTTACTCATTACAAGTACATAGTTATGATTATTTCAAGTTAGGGTTGTTGACTAATCCAAAACTAGTCATGTGAGACTAAAGTAATGTTTGATGAAAATGCTAGTCTCTTGTTGTTAAAGTTAAGGAAGGTTTGCAGGTTGAGGTACAAGTTGGTGCATGGTTGATGCACTTTTTATGGTATAGGTTGATTACAGGTTGAGGTACAGGTTGATGCATGGTTGATACATGGTTCAGGTTATTGGCACAAGTTGTTTGGTGCAGGTTTATTGGTACAAGTTTACAACAATATATCTCACAGTGATAGTGTGACAGTGGTTCCATCATACAACTTATATGTTATGACAGTTGGATGGGGAAAGGATAGGTGATTGTAGCCACCTTTTAGTTGTAGCCAGAGAACATAAGGGGTTGTAGCCTCCTTTTGGTTGTAGCCATAGAATTAGGGAGTTGGATCCTCCTTCCAGTTGCAGCTAGAAAACAAAGGAATTTGGTGCTTCCAATGAATGTAATTATTCAAGACATATAAGAAAAAGCATTATGTGGTTTTCTCTCACTTTGGGTTTCCATGTAAAAACATAGGTGTACTGTGTATACGTATGATTGTTCATTTTTTCATTGTTTATTTACTCTGCAAATATTGGATGATAATGCTACATCGATATAACACTTGCATTATATGGTTAAAAAGGATTAGATTTAAGTATTACTGATTCACCCCCCCTCTCAGTAATCCAACAGACTTAGTGTTGTCTCAGTTACCCATGAACATGTTACACAACTTGTAGAAAAGTGTCATGAAAGAAATTCAGTTGTGTGAAGAGTCGACTTGTATGGAGTTTTCCAAAGTGAATGAGGACAATGCAACATTGCACACATAATACAACAAACTAGTGCAAGAAAGGGATGAGGTTGCACAGAGACAAGCGAGGTTGCACCATGCAGTGAAAGAAGTATACAAAAACATATCGAAAGTATACATGGAAGTAGATGCCCCATTGGAAGAGCAAGTCATGAAGATAAATGAATCCATTTAGGGATTTTGCGCGAAGATAGTAGGCTTGGAAACCCGTACAACACCAAGTACCCCACCAGAGGAAAGGGAGTAACAAGAGAAAACAAAAATAATGATAGTGAAAAAAATCAAGTGTTTGGAAAAGGAATGTGCAAAATTGTATGAAGAAAGTACACAAGTATGGACTCAGTTGCTAGAGAATGAAGAGTTACAAACATTAGAACAGAGGTTGAAGACTATGTAGGAAAAGGAAAAGAAGATCAAAGAAACAATGGACACTCTTCCACCAATAGAACAAATGGTTTTAATCATTGAGAATAGGTAGTTGAACCAAGAGATAAACCAAATAATAGTTGAATAACATACTCTCATGCTGAATCTTGATCTTCTATAGGAGGAGGCCTTTCAGATGACATAAGAGCTTGCAGTTGCACAAGGCATAGTGAAAGAAGCAGTGCAAGACAATGCAGAAAAATTGAAGATCCCCATTACCGCGTAGAAAAAAAGGGGATTTTTATGCAAGAGGAACAAGCAAAGGAGAAGGTCACAACTGCAAAGGAAACTTCTAAGAAGCTCGTTGCGATGTGGAATGGAGAAAAAAAAAAGTTCTGAGTGGTGCAGGATAAGCCACAAGTGAGTGTTGGGGACCTGTTGGGATACATTTTTGGGACCAGTTTGGGGAGCTGTGCAGCATGCGTAGAAGAAGGAAAGACAGTTGGCGCACTTTCAAGACTAGAGCGCGCAAAGGAAGGAAGACCATTAAAGCTGCTAGGCATTTTTGGTCCATTGATACGGGATAAGACTTAATGTAATTGTATAAATATGTAAGGATTTGGGGATAGAAGGCATAAGAGAACTTATAATGTAATGTAGCTAAGGAGTGATATGACCAGAAGTATGTAATGTATGCGAGATATATAAGAACGAGGAATAAGAAAATGATAAGGGCATGATGTATGAGAACAATGCACATATTTTGTAATGAATAATTTTGAATAATATAATAAGAAGTCGATCATTGTGGACATAGCCCATGTTGGGTGAACCATGTTAAATATGGTGTCTCTATGTGTTATGTTTATGGCATACATATAATGTATATATGTTATTCTGAATATGTTATATGTTATGATGTTTTTGTGCACATGTTATAAGGTATAATGAACCAATTCTAAGTATAATGGTTATGAGGACTGCCTACCATCCCTTCATCACTGCAGAAACTCAGTTCTTGCAGTTCCTGTAGATACCTCAGGTGAGACTTCACCTACTTGTGAGTGATGTCGAAAGGGATGATTTCATGTTGAACCCTGGATCTGCTCACTGCGCGCAAACACTTAGCAAAGAGGCCAACTAGTTCAACGGACCCACCATGTTGACATAATCAGTTTTTCTAGTCCTTTTAGTCACCAATATTTATGCTTTATAGAGTTAGATTATACTTAGGAATTTATTATAGAATCTATACTTGTCGTTTTGTCAGAAACATTTTGTATCTATAGTATCATTAGACCCATAATCGCAAGCTTGTATGTAACCCTTCAAGGGTCTGTAAATTGAAGAATAATACTTCTTTTTTATATACCATTTTGTTGTGAGCTTGGCTCCAATATTTATTAACACAATATTCCCCAGTTTTTGTTAAAAAAAGCATCCATTAACTTCCTTCTCAACTTATTTTTAATATATTATTTAGGTGAGAAATCATTAAAAAACATAACTTTAAAAAATAACTTAATAATATTTAACTTCACTAATAAACCAATGTGTATTAATTATGAAAACAAATTATCATTAATTTTTTAATTACAATTTATTTAATCATATTAACATCCATCAATTTACATGGGAATAAGTGTTTCTCGACCTCTTTCTCCTTTGTCACTCTAAGAATATATTAATGTCAAATGGAGAATTTTGCAATATAGTAGTAGTTTTTAAATACTATAGGCATCCCTTTAGGCTCGCTGCTTGTTTAGTTAAGTGAATTAAATGTTAATAATTAATTATAAGTATACATTCACATTAGTGTAAATGTTAAAGCATTTAATAAATATATTAATACATTTATTAAGCTTTTAATAAATGTATTAATACATTTTTAAAGAATTTAATAAATGTATTAATACATTTTTAAAGCAATTAATAAAAGTATTAATAAATTTATAATTTGTGTTGGGATTTTTTTTAACCTTCAATATGTTGGCGTAAACTTAAGTGTTGATTTTGATAGACTTTTGTGTTGTTGTGTTTTTTCTTGCTCACTTTTGACCTTGCATGTGTAACCATTGTTAGATTTTTAGTATGTTATTGAATAGGTTTTAGCACTTAATCCATGCAGTGTTAACTCAACAATAGCTTAAATCAATCAATCTCTACTCTTTGGTATGTTAAGATAAAATATGTGAAACAAACAGACGGTGAGGCTATTCTCACTTCTCTTTATTCAATGAAGACGAATTACATCCTTATATAGGAAAAGACTCTACCGAGTCATTTACATGAAAACCAAAGGCAACTAGACTCTTAACTATGAAGTGACTCTTAACACGCCTACAACTGACTCTCACAACTGAAGCTTATAATCAGTGCTTACAACTGGCACTTACTCCATTATTTCCAAGTCTCCCCCTTAATGGATAATGAATTGACTTCTACACCTAACATCTCCCTAAACAGCTCAAACTTAATCTTTCCAAGAGGCTTAGTGAAAATATCAACAACATTTTCACTAATATTACAATACACAAGAGTTATTTCATTTGACTGCAACTTTTCTCGAACAAAATGATACTGAGCTTCAACATGCTTTGTCCTTGCATGAAAAATTGAATTCTTCGCAATATTGATTGAACTTTGGTTATCACATCTAATCATCGTAGGTTCCTTTCGTTCTTCTCCAACATCTTGAAGAAGTCTTCTTAACCAAACAGCTTCACAAGTTGTTGCACACAAGGTTTTATATTCTGCATCAGTAGAAGACAAAGATACAGTAGGTTACTTTTTACTGCTCCATGAAACAACCCCAGATCCAATGTTGAACGCATATCTAGTGGTTGATCTTCGATCATCTAGATTGCTAGCCCAATCAGAATCTGAATAACCTGTCAACTCAACATTATATGCATCAGTATATTTAATACCATAATCAAGTGTACCTTTTAGATACATGAGTACTTCCTTTGCTGCATTCCAATGGCTTTCATGAGGTTTCGCCATGAACTGAATTAACACACTCATAGAATATGAAATATCAGGTCTGGTTGTGGTGAGATAATTTAGACTACCCACCATCTGTCTATACACAGTTCCATTCACCTCCTTCAAACCATCATCACAAGAAAGTTTCACATTCTGTTGCATGGGAACAGTAGAAGACTTACACTGATCCATTTTAAATATCTTAAGTAGTAATGTAACTCACCAAGATCTTTCATTTCAAATACCTTTGATAACTGCTCCTTGATTTCATCAATTAACTTCTTTTCATTTCCTATAATTATTAAATCATCAACATATAATGAAATCAATACTATATACCCCTATTCATCAAATTTGGTATATAGATTTGGATCACTTTTGTTCCTCATAAAACCCTGTTGAAGAAAGAAAGAGTCTATCTTTTCATACCATGACCTAGGTGCCTATTTTAGTCCATACAATGATTTTTTAACTTACACACTAAGTTTTCTTGCCCCTTTTCAACAAACCCTTCAGGTTGAGTAAGGTAAACCTCTTCCTTTAACTCACCATTAAAAAATGCAGATTTAACATCTAACTGATGCAGGTTCCAATGGTACTTTGTAGCTAAAGCAATTAACATTCTGATAGTATTCAATTTAGCTACTGGTGCAAATGTTTCAGCATAATCAATACCTTTTGTTTGTGAATATCCCTTTTCCACTAGTCTAGCCTTATACTTATATATACTACCATCTGATTTAAACTTGGGTTTGTAAATCCATTTGCATCCAATAGGCTTCTTATGTTTAGGCATTTCAGTCAGTTCCCAAGTATTGTTTTTCATTATAGATTCATATTCTTCCTCCATTGCATTTTTCCATTCATCATGTTCATTAGCTTCATCAAAAATCATGGGTTCTATGACATTTGAAATGTTACTCATTAGGGCATAGTCTTTATACCTCTCAGGAAGCTAAATATGTCTTGAAGATCTTCTCAACTGATTATCTTCCTCCCCACTTTGTGAAGATCTGTCTTCACCTCTAGGTGAACTGTGACTGCTTGAATTGTCCATATCACTGAGTCCTTCTTGCTGTTGCTGCTACTGTCACTGTGGGGATGGTTGTTGTTGTGTGGGTTGTTTTTGATGATGTCACTGCAAGGATGGTTGTTGTTGTGTGGGTTGCTGCTGCTACTGCTCTTATTTAACTCCTTCATCAAGAAGTCTCTGCCATTCCTCATGACTGTTGTCTTCATGATTTCCTGCTTCCTGCTCATGGAAAAGTACATCTCTACTTGCAAATACTTTGTGAGTAGTAGGATCAAATGGTTTGTATGCTTTAAATTCAAAACAATACCCAATGAAAATACATTTAATGGCTTTAGCATCCAATTTCCTCCTATTCTCCTTTGGAATATGTGCAAAAGCCTTACACCCAAATACTTTCAAATTATGAAATGTGGGTTTGGACCCATACAAGTCCTCGAAAGGAGTAACATTATCAAGACACCTTGTTGGACTTCTATTCTTTAAATAAATTGTAGTATTTATTGCTTCAGCCCAAAATGCATTTGAGAGATTCTTACCTTTCATCATATTGCCTGCACACTCTACCAGAGTTCTATTTTTCCTTTCAACGACTCTATTTTACTGTGGAGTGTGAGGTACTGTAAATTGTTGTACTATTCCATTCTCTTTGCAATATTTGCTGAAGTCCCTTGATTTATACTCTCCCCCTTGATCTGAACGAAGGATTTTGATGGATTTTGTTGTCTTCTTTTCCACCATGGTTCTGAATTCCTTAAAATACTCAAAAACATCACTTTTTCGTCTAAGGAAGTAAACCCATGTGTATCTCGTGCAATCATCAATAAATAACATAAAGTAAAATGCACCTCCTAAAGACCTAGTATGCATAGGCCCACAAACATCAGTATGCACAAGATCTAACACATCTCTCTTTTTCTTATCAGGATTAGAGGGGAATTCATCTCTGTGCATCTTTCCTAATGCACATCCATCACAAGAAACCTTCTCATTCTTTAACATGGGAAGTCCTTCAACCATATTAATTTTCTGTAATAACAATAAATCGGGATGATTGATGTGTCCATACCTTTGATGCCAAAGAATCTGTGTTGGCATAGCTGCAGAAGTTAGTGCATGATGTGCTTTGTTGGTAACATCAAGTTTGTATAGACCTCCTACTCTGACTCCCATTGCAACAGTTTGGAAGTGGTCCAGCAGATCCTTCACTATGCAATAATTCTTGAAGAATTCAACCTTCAAGTTCTGATCTGTAATGGTGGACACAAAGATCAATTTTTTCTTTATTCATGGCACATACACCGCATTGTGAATGTGATGAATAGTACCATTCAGTAATGTCATGAGAATGTCTCCATATCCCTTGATCTGATGAGTGCAGTCATCTCCAAGATATATGCTGGCACCATTCTGTGTTTCTTTAAAATTAGCATACCATTTTTTATTACAAGTCACGTGTACTGATGCTCCAGAATCCACAAACCAGGCATCAGAATCATCCTTTTTAGCAGATAAATCAGCATTAGACACAAACAACCTAAGATCCCGTGAGTCAAAATTTGGGGGTTCATCAATATTATCACTAGCAATAAATAATCTGAGATCTTGATTTGAATATTTTTCTGCATAATGACCTGAATGTGTTCTAGGTTTATTCCTAGCCTCATCACTTTTCTTCTTATGACAGTCTTTAACCATATTTCCAGGTCGACCACAATAAAAAAAACTCTTAGACTCATTCCTGTTAGATTACATACCTTGATTTGGAGATTGTATTCTCTGCGATGAACTGCCTCTCTCCCATGAACCGCCTCTCTGCCATGAACTACCTCCTCTGCCTCTTCCTCCTGATCTCCCTCTCGCAGATCTATTATTTGACCACAGTTCCAAATATTTACTCTGAGGCTTTATATTCCCACGCCTCTCTTCCTCTTGCAACAAAATACCTATCAGTTATTCAAATGTAGGAGGTTTCTCCCTTGCTGCAAGACCTGTTATAAACATATGATAATCTTCTAGCATACCATTTAAGGTAATAGTCACTAGATCAGTGTTGGAAACAGTTTCCCCTATATTTACTAGCTTATCTTTCACCTCTTTAATAAGACCCAAAAATGAACTAACAGATTCCTTTCCATCCATCTTAATGCCTAGCAATTTAGTTTCAGGAACAAAATGCGATTTGTGTTGCTAGTTTCATACAATGCTTTAAGAGATGTCCATGTTGCAGTAGAAGTTGTAGTGTCTCTAATATGTGAAATTATGCTATCTTTAACTGACATGCGCAACAATACCTTTGCCTTGTTTTTGCGCTTCTCCCAATCTTGGATCTGTGTTGTTGTCGCACCTGCAGCGACATCAGGTTTCAGTTCAGTTCCCTTCACAATGTTCTAGACACCATAGCCTTCCATGAGCGTCTGCATATTGAATTTCCAGTTAATGAAGTTCGATCCATCTAACATGTTAGCTTTGTTGAGGTAGGTCTCCGCTAGAGGATTCGCCATCGCTGCAATTTAGTCTTTGCAAGTAAATCACCAAGGATATGCAACTTTTCGTCGAGTTTTCTCTTATGCTAAGCAGTCTGTCACTCTGCCTTCAGATCCACTGATCCAACTCTACCTCTATTCTCAGCTTAAATCATGCATACATTCACCTTTAAATCAAAAACACCACCTCACATGCATATATCAACCTTTAAATCATGTATGCACCTTAATATAAAAAATATCCACTTTTTAAAGAAAAAAACTTATAACTCCCTCTTCACCTCATGCTTTAAAAAGTATCCACTTAATAAAACAATACAATGTTGCACTCTGATTCAAAGCTTTACATATAAAAATTAAAGCTCATATAAAGGCTCATATATAAAAACTCTGCAATTTTCCATATAACACCAAACTCTTATATAAAAAACTCTTATAAAGTGATTGTATAAGCTCTTATACAATGCTCCAAAACTCACCATATAACCTCATGCACCCTCAAGCTCACGCTACCTCCCTCAAGAACCTACGCATGCAAACTCACGATTTTCTCATGGCATGCAAACTCATGCTTCAAACTCCATGCATGCAAAAATACTCCAAAAAAGAAAACTCACGCAATCCTCAAAAAACCATGCATGCCAAGAAACTCACGCATGCTGTGATTATGCATGCTCCAATCCTCATGCAACAAATTTTCTTTACGCACCTTTCTCATGCAGCTTTGCACAAAGAAAAATTGATTGGACACGATTTTCTCACGTTTTTTCCCCATGCTCAAAGCCTCGACCTGCTCTCACGCAGCTATTCTGAAACTCAAACCGAAGCGGCTCCTCTACGCAATTTCAACCAATGCAGGAACGCCCATCCTCGTAAGCTCGCAGATTTAGCAAATTTTTCCCTCCAAAAATGTTTCTACATGCTATCCACACCCTCTCCCCGTGGCTCTGATACCAAGATAAAATATGTGAAACAAACACATGGTGAGGCTATGCTCACTTCTCTTTATTCAATGAAGACATATTACATCCTTATATAGGAAAAGACTCTACCGAGTCGGTTACATGAAAACCAAAGACAACTAGACTCTTAACTATGAACTGACTCTTAACACGCCTACAACTGACTCTCACAACTGAAGCTTATAACTGGTGCTTACAACTGGTTCTTATAACTGGCGCTTACTCCATTATTTCCAAGTTGTTATTTATGTGTCCTTAAATCAATCAATCAATCTATGTTCTTTGGTATAGTCTTTTATGTGTCCTTATGATCTAAAAATGAAGAAGACTTGTATTCTTGAAAATATTTGCAAGTTAAATTTATGTGTTAAAATGCAAATGGATCAACTTTGCAACCCAACTTTAATAGGATTTTCTCATTCAAGATGCATATAAACAACAACATCATCAATGAACAGAAAACACATAACACGGCAAATGATAAAGGAGTTCACCCCTCTCTTGGGCTACATCTCCTGGTCCAGCTTCCAATGGATCATTTGTATTATTTGCTCAAAGTGCTCAAAAACGTGCTTTACAATGCTCAAAATTCCAAATAGACTGCTCCTATGGCTTCAAAATGTCCAAAAATCCCTAGCTAGGATTTTTTGGCACCTCGTTTGGCCAAAACTTGAAGTAGATAGGCTTCCTGGAAGTCCCCCCTTCAAGCTTGTTGTCTCTACATCTACAAAACACACCTCTCTTGGCTCAACCTATCCCACACACATTTTAAAGCGTAAAAACTTGGCACCGGGCGCAACCGCACAACCTGTCCAAACTGTCGAACGATTACGTGCCGGCCTTAACTACCAAGGCCCATGGGCACATGGTCACCACATGACCGCGTTCTATTACACAACAGGGCTTAAGTTTTAAAACCGTTGATATAACTGTAAGTTTTAAATCCATGCGCATACATGTTGGTCACATGTCATATCAAACCGTGCACATTCAAATGGTTATAACATATGTTATGGTGGGTCTAACCGTCATAGCACTAGTCATATGCAATACAATATATAACCACGGGTCGGGGCTTATCCCCGGCCCAGTTCACGGCCCAACACACATTTATACAATGTTAAATATATTACAATGTAATTATATATCAAGTAACATGTGCGGGCACGCCAGTTGGGCGGCCTTTCCCAAAGCTTTACCCTGCCCCGAAGGTTACAGGGTCGACTCCTGCCAAGTGCAAAGATTTTAACCAACAAACAGGTGACACGTGGTGGCCATTTATTGGGCCATGTGTCGCCATCCCATTCACTACCAACAAACCATGTCACATGCCAACTATCCAATAACTACCTGCCACATGTTGTACGACCTGCCACATCATCGTTCGTATGGACAGTACAGTCAACATCCCTTTTTTTTGCATGTTTTCCATTTTGAACAGAACACAATATCTCTCACTCCCGTCTGTTTTAACCCAAACAAGTTTCATTGGGTTTGTAATGACGAGGCCTACACTCTTGTTCGATTTGAAGCGATTCTGAGTACTTTGAATTTTTGAGCAAAATTTGATCCCTTGATCACACCTCCCCATTGGAAAGATTTTGGACCTCCAAAAGACTATTTTCAGTCTATTTGAAGATGAGGGTATAGTTCCCTCACTCTTCCAACCTTAATCCACTTGGCTTTGCTTGGATTTGTACCTTTAAGACCAACTCGAAGATACTCCACATTTTCTCGTTTTGAAGTTCGCATTCTCATGTCAAGGATGGTGTCTTCATGTAGTTCTGTAAGATATTATGGGGAAAAATCATTTTAGAAGGAATCTGAATATGCTCTCCTTGATCATCAATCAATGGAGGCTCATACAATTTTAAATTCTCAACATTAACAACTGCATACATTTGCATATAAGGAGGCAAATCTAAACGAAAGGCATTGTTACCAATCTTGTCGATAATCTTG
>JZKD02S1672963.1:101318-167657 GCA_000966675.3 Picea glauca | reverse complement strand
AAATGGATCAACTTTGCAACACAAATTTAATAGGATTTACTCATTCAAGATGCATATAAACAACAACATAATCAATGAATAGAAAACACATAACACAACAAATGATAAAGGAGTTCACCCCTCTCTTGGGCTACATCTCCTGGTCCAGCTTCTAATGGATCATTTGTATTATTTGCTCAAAGTGCTAAAAAATATTCTTTACAATGCTCAAAATTCCAAATAGACTGCTCCAATGGCTTCAGAACGTCCAAAAACCCCTAGCTGGGCCTTTTCGGCACCTTGTTTGGCCAAAAATTGAAGTAGATAGGCTTCTTGGAAGTCCCCCTTCAAGCTTGTTGTCTCTGCATCTACAAAACACACCTCTCTTGGCTCAACCTAGCCCACATGCATTTTAAAGCATAAAAACGTGGCACCAGGCACAACCTCACAACCGGTCCAAACTATTGAACGGTTACGCACTGGCCTTAACTACCAAGGCCCGTGGGCACATGGTCACCACATGACCGCGCGCTATTACACAACAGGGCTTAAGTTTTAAAACCGTTGATATAACCGTAAGGTTTAAACCCGTGTGCATACACGTTGGTCACATGTCATATCAAACCACACACATTCAAACGGTTATAACATATGTTACGATGGGTCTAACCATCATAGCACCGGTCGTATGCAATACAATATATAACCACGGGTCGGGGCTTAGCCCCGGCCCAGTTCACACCCCAACACACATTTATACAATGCTAAATATATTAAAATTCATTTATATATCAAGTAACATGTGCGGGCACGCCCATTGGGAGGCCTTTCCCAAATCTTTACCCTACCCCAGAGGTCATGGGGTCGACTCCTGCCAAGTGCAAAGATTTTAACCAGCAAACAGGTGACACATGGAGGCCATTGATTGGGCCACGTGTCGCCATCCCATTCACTGCCAACAAACCATGTCACATGCCAAATATCCAATAACTTCCTGCCATGTGTCGTACGGCTTGCCACATCATCATTCGTATGGACTGTACAATCAGCATCCCTTTTTTTTACCTGTTTTCCATTTTGAACAGAACGCGGTATCTCTCGCTCTCGACGTCCGTTTGAACCCAAACGAGTTGTGTTGTGTTCGTAATGATGAGGCCTGTGCTCTCATTCGATTTGAAGCGATTCCAAGCACTTTGAATTTTTGAGCAAAATTTGATCCCTTGATCACCTTAATATGCATTAAAAACTTTATTGGCTTTGCTATTGCAAACACTAATTTGTGGTGAAAATATGTCGATGTTGTTTCATATGTATCAGTTATCAACTACAATGTGCCATGTGGTGTAAAGCGATAGTTGAATGGACAGAGGTTAGAAAATCATCGGAAGAGCATGCCCTTATTACGATTATGTTGTAAGGAGTAACTTAACATTATTCAATAATAATCTCATATGGACAACAATTATGAGGCATTAACCACTCTAAAATATATGTCGATTTAAATAGTAGATTTAAGGTGAAAATATTTCAATTAATATGATAATATCCCCTCATTTCAATACAAACTTTACCAACAATTTGAATGTCATCACTTTCATAGTCATTTTGACTTATGGTTATTATCTCACTTTCCACATTAATGGGTATTGTTCTCTACTCTAATACGTATGATGAAAGAAGTTTCTAATACCTATGATGAAAGAAGTTTAGAGCTCATTTCAATACAAACTTTACCAACAATTTGAATGTCATGACTTTCATAGTCATTTTGACTTATGGTTATTATCTCACTTTCCACATTAATGGGTATTGTTCTATACTCTAACACCTATGATTAAAGAAGTTTAGAGTACCTCAAAAACTATATCATATTCAATTTGTTCCCTTCCAAGAAGGTAATGCCCACCTAGTTACTTATTATTCCCTGCCCCTGTCGAAGGTGTAGAGGGACTATAGCGATCGATAATTTGTTGACTTCATATTAGTTTGTCCTTTGACTATTTTTTTTTTGCATAGTCTCTATTGTTTGAACTATTGTTACTATTTTTTTTATTGTTATTATTATTTTATATTATTATAATTATTTTATATTATTATAAAATAATATAATAATTGTTTTTGCGTACGTAACAGACCTGCCACACTGCATTCTTTCTTAAATGTTTACACAGCAGTCCTGGCAGACTTAAATGTTTACCTAATAGGCCTCACGACCTTAAATGTTTGTTAAACATGTCTGTTACAATACATTTTCCTCCGATTTTTTTTATGCAATGTTGTCTACACTGAATATGGGAAATATTGTTCTTCAGGGGCATTACTAGTTCACTGGTTGATGCTTTCTCCTTGCTTGTTCATTGGTTTCTTGTTTGTATGTCGTTGTTGTTCTTGTTTACCTGTTGATCTTGCTGCAGTTTGCATGCTTGGGATTCTTCAACTGCGATTGGAATTGGCCTTCTTTCATTCCCCATTGATGGGTGGGTTTTGGTGCCATGTTTAGCTTCCTATTTGTTGTTTGTTGTTTGGTATTTTCAGTTTGCAGGTGAGAAATTTCAATATTGGAGATGCCTGAGTCAAAATCCTCTTGTAGAACATCTTTGTATGTGAGGAGAAAATACGATTTCCTTTTCTTATATGTCACTGTGGTTGCGATGGAGGTGGGTTCTGTGTTGAACATTGGCGATCAAGAATGATACGAAGACAACATTACAGTCTTGCTTCTCTGGTCGTAGTAGTCATATACAAAGATGGGTTGCAAGAGGATTTTGATCGCTCCCAATATTAAAAAATACCAACCGTGGAAACTACAACTTTCTTAATTGTTTACACAGTGGGAGGCCTTTGGACAGTCCTCACATCCTTAAATGTTTATCTAACAGGCCTCACAGCCTGAAATGTTTGCTTAACGGCTATGTTACAATACATTTTCCTTTGATTTTTTGATACAATATTGTGTGCAGTGAATTTGGCCAATATTGTTCTTCACCAACATTCATGGTTGGTTGGTTGATGCTTGCTCCTTGGTTCGTTGGATTCTTCTTATTGTTGTTTGATTCAACTTTGCATAGTTGAGGTCCTACAGCTGTAGTTGGGCCTTTTGGTGCTTGTTCACTGGTTTGTTGTTTGTTGCTTTCTCTTATTTTCTTCAACTTTGCAAGGTTGGGGTCTTGCATCTGCAGTTGGACTTGTTGTTGCATTTTGTAGTCCAGGGTTTGCGCTTCTATCCTTATCCATTAACTTGTGGGTCTTGGTGCTGCGGTTGCATTCCTGCATTGCTTAACAGGCCTGTTACAATACATTTTCGTCCAATATATTTTTTTTCTTTTTTTTTTCTTCTGCAATGTTGTTTGCAGTGAATATGGGAAATATTGTTCTTTAGAGGCATTATTGGTTCATTGATTGATGCTTGCTCATTTATTTTTGAATGGTTTCTTGTTTTCTCGTTGTTGTTGTTGTAGTTTGCATGCTTGGGATTTTTCAACCGTGATTGGAACTCCGCTTATGTCGTTCCCCATTGATAGGTGGATTTCGTTGTTAGGTTTACGTTCGTATTTTTTCTTTGATGTTTTCTATTTCCAGTTTGCAAGTGAGAAATTTAAATGTTGGAGATGCCTGAGTCAAAATCCTCTTCCATAACATGTTCGTATGTGAAGAGAAAATTCTATTTCCTTTTTATGTCGCTAGGTTTTATGGAGGTGTTCCAATTGGGGATGCAGAATGAAAACCGTGCAAACTGTAGCTGCCTTAAATGTTTACATAGTGGGAGGCCTTTGCATAGTCCTCACAGTCTTACATTTTTACCTACCAGGCCTCACAGCCCAAAAAGTTTGCTTAATAGGCATGTTAAAATATATTCCTCTGATTTTTTTATACAATCTTATCTGCAGTAAATTTGGACAATATTTTTCTTCACCGACATTCCTGGTTGACCAATTGATGCTTTCTCATTGGTTCGTTGGATGCTTCTTATTGTTGTTTGATTCAACTTTGCAGAGTTGAGGTCCTGCAACTGCAGTTGAGCCTCTTCGTACTTGTTCATTGGTTTCTTCAAAAACACATCTCCACTTGAGAAACACAAATTGGAACATGGTTTTACAGTTGGGCCACCAAAAAATACTATTAAGATAAAATAATATGAAAAAAATTGTAGTACATATAAACAACATCTCTTTTGACTTGAACCAGAGTTTGTCCAGCTCCAACTATATTTCATAGCTGAGAATTTTTTTCCCATAGTTAATGTGTTTCTATGGCTTCATAATTATGAGACTAAGTGTTGTTGTGTGAGGGATAAAGTTATTGTCTCCCTTTCTTTTTCCTCTTCTAAACTTACCCACTTTTCCCTTTTCTTCTTCATCTCTATTATGCATTTTCGGTTCTATACTTAGTCGTTTTTCTGTGCTCGTGGGTTCCTGAGGTGGCGAACTGACAAATCCTCATATCTATCTATATATTCACATCACAAGTCTGATCAACTTCCATTCATTTTCATACTTAGCCAATTTTATGGACGTAGATTCGCGGATAGGCGTTATCGAACTCTAGTGCCCCGTGTTCGAGGTATACATCTTGCACCCAAAACTTCGGTGATCTATAATTCGACCCCAAACTCCTAGAAATCACAAGAATGAATCTACCTATGATGACTTCATCTGACCAACCCTCCTTTCCATAGTTACTTGAGTCTTCAAAGTTTCACGGGTTCACGGACTCCCAGGTTCACAAAAGTTTAAAATCATTTTTCGCTCCCCTCCATCCTTGCCACCTTCCACCCTTCCCAATGAACATTAATTATTATTTTACTAGTGACAACTCACCAGAAAGGTTAAAAAATATTGGAATTAATAAGCATAAATCTCAAGGACATCTCCCATTAAAACGCATTAACAGGCGAATATTATGGGATTTGTTGTTTTTTGTGTCCTTGAATTGGCAAAAAATGTTGGTTATTTTAGTTTTTTAAGGCATCATCATAGTAATAGTGAAATATTGTACTACCCCACTATCATCCACAAATGTGCCATCCATAAAGGTCTTGATGTCATGTCCCTCTTTATTACTATGCATATATTACAGGTTGTCAGGTTGTCATATGGAAATGCTAACTCATGTTCTTAGTGACTACTTGGCACACATATTCAAAAAGATTGGTTCTATACTTAGTTGTGTTTTTGTGCTCGCGGGTTCCCGGGGTGTCAAACTGACAAATACTCATCTCCATCTATATATTCACATCACGAGTCCGATCGACCATCGTTCGTTTGCATAAT
Organism: Picea glauca; assembly: GCA_000966675.3. Classification (NCBI taxonomy): domain Eukaryota; kingdom Viridiplantae; phylum Streptophyta; class Pinopsida; order Pinales; family Pinaceae; genus Picea; species Picea glauca. The sequence continues at coordinate 162,408 of JZKD02S1672963.1, read as the reverse complement.
TAGCCAATTTTATGAAAGTGGGTTCGCAGATAGGCACTATTGAACTTTGGTGCCCCATGTTCGGGGCATACATCTTGCACCCAAAACTTTGGTGATCTACAATTCGACCCCAGTCTCCTCAAACTTGCAAGCAATAATCTACCTATGATGACTCCATCTTTTTGACCCGCATTTCCATACTTAATCGAGTCTTTAAAGTTTCGTGGGTTCACAGACTCACGTTCATAAAATTTTAAAATCATTTTTTGCTCCCCTCCATCCCCGCCACCTTCCACCCTTCCCAATGCACATTAATTGTACTTTTACTAGTGAAAAATCACTAGACAGGTTCGAAAAGATTGGATTTAATAAGCAGAAAGCTCGAGGAAATCTCCCATTAAAACGCATTAACGGGTGAATATTATGGGATATGATGATTTTTTTTGCGTCCATATTTTTTGTAAGTAAGAGATTTTATATATAAAGGGCCTTCAAAAAACTAGACCAGAGGTACAAAAACTTGAAAACAACCATGTTGTAGTTACTGAACTGCCCCAAGAGAGGGCAAACCAGTTCAACCAGCCGGGCAAGTCTTAGAATTTTACAGTTTGACAGTCTTAAAAAACAAAACTAAGCTGACTAGGCTACAACTATGAAAAGAAACTAGTAAAGAGAACAAATCCCCCGTGGGGTCAGACACTTGGTGAATAACCTGGCCAGGTGGCTTGATAGGTTGCGTCCTAAGGTTCCTCTTCGATGGGCGTCCCTTTGCCTTCCAAATGCATATCAGCATCCACGTTGCTCTCATCCAAGATGGTGGCTGGAAGGGTGTCGCCAGGTGGACTGTGCGCATGAAGGCCTGTAGCTATCACAGCCTCCATGTCCCCATGCGTGATATGTGCCACAACGACCCCTGCTGATGGTTACATCTATTCATTCTTGTCGTCACCCTCTACATGGGGCACCTTTGTTGATGCCACGCCTTCTGGAGTAGACTGGAAAGCATCCTGGAAGGTGGATAGGATATGAAGGAGGGTCAAAGTCTTCCCATACAAAAGTTGCAGTCAGAATTAGAGGTCCTCCAATCCTTGTTGGAGCTCAAAGACCAGTCCATAGAGGATGGCTAGACTATCTTTCAGCTGCGAGTCAGGGATGAAGTCGGTAGACGAGTAATCATTGTTTTTGGCATTTTGAAGAAAGGGTGGTGCCCCTAAGGGTGGCTAGGAGGTGCCAACTGCTGGTGCAAGAGAAGGCCCGTTGGCTCAGGAATTTGGTGGAGTTGCGGGAAAATGCGAAAGAGATCCCGGTGAGCTATCAGTAATGACTAGGCATTCGAACCGGGAGGCAGGTGGGGTGGAGGAGGTGAGGATAATGTGGAGGGTGAACCAGGGGGAGAAACAAAGGCATGGGGCTGAGGAGGATTCCATGGAGATCCACTTTGTGGCCTTCCTCTTTGGCATGGCATACTGAGCTCAGATTGAAGGAAGAATTGAGCCGGGTGCCCCAGGTGAATGTGGAGAGCCTGGAGAAGGCTGAAGGCTGTGAGCACCATGAAAAAACAGAGTAAAAAAGGCCTAGGTAGTGGAGGGATGAGGGGGTTGGGTCGTGAGCGAGGATTAAAGTCACCTACAGATGGAGGAGCCATGGTAAAGTCAATAAGGGGAGTCGGGCACACCAACGTTAATGGTGCTGCAGCGACATAAAATCTCATAAATGCAAAGTCTAGGTGGCGGGATTTGGCACGAGCCCAACACATGGCTCCCTGCCTCACTGGCTTGACCTTTCCTTCGCTTCTCGCCAAGTGGCTAGCACTAACACCCCATCCGGGGGTTTTTTGCGTCCATATTGAATTGGCAAAAATTGTTGGTTATTTTAGTATTTTTAATGCATCATCATAGTAACAGTGCAATATTGTACTACCTCGTTGCCATCCACAAACATGTCATTGACAAAGGTTTTGACGTCATGTCCCTCTTTAATACTGTGCATATATTACAGGTTTTCATATTTGAGAATATGATGGCATATGGAAATGTTAAATCATGTTATTAGTGACTATTCAGCACACATATTCAAAAATATTGGCATTAATAAGATAAAATATCGAGGACATCTGCCATTAAAGCGAATTAAACCAATATTTACGGAATATTATACTATCATCCTCCAACGTTCGATTTAAATACTTAATCCCATTTCTCTCTATCATTGAAAACTTGGGCTTTAAGGTGCCTTCATTGTAATGTTCCTGGTCATCCACATGTGAGACAACTTAGAGATGCCATTCAAGCCCAATTGAAAGATGAGGGAATGGTTTTATGTGACGTCATCCTTGAACGAAAAAAACTCTATTAGCCAACAGAAACTCAAACACAAAAAAATATCAAGTATCTTATGATTGGTATTCTCGTTGTATTCGATGCTTTGGTTGGTTGAAAGGCCTACCTGATATTTGTATGTTGAACTTCTTTGTTTTGTTACTAGAAATTGGAAGGGACTTTCAAGTCACCTGCAAAATTCTCCTTTTTTGAAGTATATAGCTTCTTCCAACAACATAGATTTGGAAAATGTATCAAATCTTGCATACCACACAATAATTTATCTTTCGTCAGAGGAGTCACACATATCGTGGCTTGCAAAATGGTTTGGAATATTCAGAAATGACGTCAAATATTACTCCATGCATGAATATACTTAGAAGGAAATTACAAATTTGGATCGTCACGAATGTGAGAAACTATATGGGTGGTTGAATCAACATCCTAAAATTATAGAAGTTTCTATTTCAAAGTTTGTTGAGCGACTTTTGTGTGTGGTAATAGACTTGACAGAAAGTCATATTCTTTGTCAAAGTTTGTTCACTGACTTTGGATGTATTAACATACTCCACATACAATCAACTTTCTATCAGTACTGCACATTGTTTTCACTATTCCTATGCATATGATTTCATCTATATCAAAGAGCTTGCCTCTCTTTACAAGAATATTCTCCTCGTAGTTGAAGGTGGGTATATAACCAGGGAACAAGGCTCTCAAAAAACATTTATGCTTGCATCGACATGTAAATGGGAAAATTTAATGGGAAGGAATTTTGGATTGTGGATTTTGCAACAATTTCTGAAGATTACTTTATACTACCACCTTCTCAAGAAGTTTGACGTGTTCATGTAATGATTTGATTTCTGAAAATCACCTTTTACTACCACTTTCATGTAATTATTTTGTTTCATTCTTTAGAAGAGAACTTGATGTAGTAGGACATTCCAGAGTTGTTTCCACCGAATATCAATATTCTTGTTGTTTCTCTTGTTTTGAATAAGGAGAATTCATTTCTTATTTTGCAGTAGATCCGATATTTAAAAAAAAAAGAAGGAAATTTCTCGATGCTTGAAGTATTTCCTTGTCTAGATCAAATAAATCACCATGGCCTCACTGAAAGCACCTCTCGAGTTGTTCATCAGGATCATAGATCGATAAGGATAGAATGCCTTCCTAGTCATAGAGTGCTTCCATCACCATCTTGTGTTTTCATATGTGATTTTATTGCTACCTTATTTCTTTGTCCTGGTGGTGGATCCTTCTATCCCAACCAACATGATGGAAATAAATTAGCTCTAGGGAATTTGATTTCTTCTGGGAATATGAGTTGACTATATATTAATTTTGGTTAACTTAAAAAGGTTTATGTGTGCAACCTAATGTTAGACATAGAAAATACAATTTATTATTTCTTAAAATATAAAACAATGTATTTTTTTAACACACGGTTGTTCGAAAAGTTTCAGACGTTGTTTGGGATTCACATCCTTCAAGGGTGTTAATTAATCACACAATTAATATTTCTTGTTCCAATGCAATCGAGTCATCATCCACTATGGAAATTGCATTAACATGACAATTTTAGATAATAGATGTCTGGAATGTACCTAATGTCAAGGTCATCATCACACAGGACACCCAACCTCCAAATATTTTTGGACTCACAACGACATTGTAATTGTCGTGACAAAGAAACACTAAAGTCGATGCTCTTTGCAGGTCTGACAATCCTGCAGTCTAAGCACTTTGAAAATGACAGACCTACTTGTTCACTGCATTACCTCCCTGTAGTCAATGGCATTGTTCCCATTTCCACTGCCAATGTCGATGTCCGAAGTTGAAGCTATCTGGAGCCTGGAGTCGCCGCTAGTGTGGATGCTTGAAGTTGAAACTACCTATAGCCTAGGGTCACGACTTGTTACACTTGACATTAGTATCAGTGGTGATCAAAATTTGATTGTATGTCGAGTCTGTTACTACATATAGAGGTCTCTCAACAATATTTGACATAGAAGTTGGTTGTCTGTCAAGTCTGTTACAACTTTGTCATAAAAGGTTCTGTAATTTTAGAATGTTGATTCAAACATGCATACAATTTCTCACCTTCGTGAGGATCCAAATTTATATTTTCCTTCTGATTATATTCAGGCATGGAGCAATATTTGGCATCACTTCTGAATGTTCCAAACCAGTTTGTGAACCATGATGTCTACCACCCCTATGACGAAAGATATATTATGATGTGATCTATAGCATTTGATACACTTTCTAGATCTGTGTTGTTGGAAGAAGTTGTATACTTCAACAGAGGAGAATTTTGCAAGTGACTTGAACGTCCCTTCCAGTTTACGACAATAAAACAAATAAATTCAACATACAAATCTTCAGGAACACCTTTCAATCAAACAGATGATCGAATACAGGGAGAATAGCAGTCACAACATACTTGAATTTTTTTTGTCTCATCTTTTGTTGGCTAACATGATTTTTTTCCCCCAAAGTTGATGTCACATAAAACCACTCCCTCAACTTTGAATTGGGCCTGAATCACATCTCTAAGTTGTCTCAGATGTTGATGACCAAAAACATTACAAGGAAGGCACCTTAAACCCCAAGTTTTCGACAATAGAGGGAAATTAACACTTAGCGAAGTATGGAATATTGAATAAACAACTAATGCAGGAAGGCCATATCTAGAAGAGACAAACTATTCAAGAAGTTAGGATAGATCTAGCTAGTGGCACCAATGAATTCCAAGACCTGAAATTGATATTCAACTCGTTGTTTTTTAGCTGGAAATCATTTGATGATCAAGTTGAAATCTATAAAAAACCGTATACATGCTTGATTATTGTACATATTTTATTTTTTTGTCTGTGGCATCCCCAATCACGGTCATTATGGAAAACGCATTTAAATTTCAGAGAATATCTGTTGAACTATTTCAAGACAATTATTTTGGGAAATAATCTCAGCTATATTTTGTAACCTAGTTTATTTGAATATAGAATATTTGAGGCTTTTGTATGGTGTTTTCCAATGTATGATATTGTTTTTTATTTTATTTTGTATTTTTTTGTGTGTGTGGTTAAACATGCACGAAAAGCTTTTTTTCTGCTACCCAACACTTCGATCTAAATAAAAGTTACTCTATTCTCTTCTTACATTTTACATGGAAGAATAATTTGTGATAGGACATACTTATGTGGCGCCCACCCTATACTTAAGAAATAAATGGGAGGAACCATCCTACTTTCATTTTCGGGATCCCATAAATAGAATGAATTAATGACTCAATTTCAACAAGGCAACTGAGGTGTTGATATCATGTTCCTGTTCAATATTATGCATATATTACGACTTCTTCTATTTGATAATATATGTGCATATAAAAAATGTTATGTAATATATATATATATATATATATATATATATATATATATATATATATAATTTCTTTCTATTGCTTATGGGTTTCAACGAAATTTGTAAGCCGAAAAACACCCTGCAAATTGGAAAATGCTTTACATTTGGACCACAAATAATCTATTAATATAATATTAATATGAATACTATTGGAATAAATATAAACAAATTCTCTTCAAACTTTTCATTTCTTCTTCCCCTCTATTATCCCTTTGTGGTTCTATATTTAGTCGCATTTCTATTATCACGGCTTCCCAGGTTCGTGGATTGACAGATTCTCATCTTTATCTATATCTTTGTATCATGAGCCCGACCAACCACAGTCCCTTTCAATACTTGGTCAATTATCTAACCATTGGGTCCCGGGTTTGCAGTATCGAACACTTATTCCCTCTATTCCATCATATACAACTTGCACCCAAAAACTTCTGTGATCTGCAATTTATGCTTTTACTAGTGAGAACTCACCAGGGGTTTGAAAATATTGGCATTAATAAACGAACAGTAGATTTTATTCTGTGAGATACTTATCCATTTATGGTTATATACTTAGTCTCCTTTCTATGATCATGGGTTCCTGGGTTGGTGGACTGACAGATCTTCATCTCCATCTATATCCTCACGTGATGAGTCCAACCGGCCGTCCTTCCTTTTCGTACTTAGCCAATTTTATGGTCGTAATTTTTGGGGTTGGCACTATCGAAATCTGTTGCTGCTTGTTCTGTGATATACATATTTCAATCAAAACTTTCGTGATCTACAATTCCACCCCAGACTCCTCGAACTTGCAAGATTCACTCTACCAGGGTTCACAAAAGTTTCAAAGCATCTATCATTGCCTTCCATCTCCACTACCTTTGCAACCTTCCCAATGCACATTAATTATGGTTTTACTAGTGAAAAATGAACACACTCATACGAAACAATTGGAATTAACAAGCAAAAAAACTCGAGGACATCTCCCATTAACATGCATTAAATCACCATTTACAGTACTCAGAATGACTGTGATTCCTTTCTATACTTAGCCAAATTTTTCCACATGTTCTGTGATATACATCTTGCACCCAAAAATTTTGTGATCTACAATTCCACCTCGGGCTCCTCCAAATCGCAAGATTCACTTTACCCGGGTTCATTAAAAGTTTCAAACCATTTATGGCTCCCTTCCATCCCCGCCAAAATCATGCCCTTCCCAATGCACATTAATTATTGTGGGCTCTAGATTAACTTCCATTGTTTCATGACCTCCAAGCAACACCTAGACCTCCGCGATATACAAATTAACTACCGGAATCACACATATTCCCCTCTTCCATGTTACACATTATGCATTCAAATGTTATGAGCAATACAATTTTACCATCAGGGCCTCACATCTTATGGGGAAACCTTGTCACCCTATTTTGGATCCTCGGGTTGGAGGGTTCACGAAATCTCCAATTCCTAGTCATTGTTTCATGTGCTGGCCACCTTCGTACTTCTTTTCGAATATGCAATTTTGGCACAGGGGTAGACCCAAGGTTCAATGCTTCAACAATGCACCAACAAAACCCTAACTACCGACCCTTTTGGCAACACCTGGGAAGCAGATGAAGTCTCACCCGAGGTATAGGCATGGGTGGTTGCAAGACTCAAGTGTCCGCAACCTAGCAAGGACATAGATCTGTGATTACAACACTTAATAGAGAACTTATTAGTTAACATTCATTAGTATTCACTTCGCAGGGGAAAACCCTAATTACAAAACAACACAATATTCACAATATCTAATACATCTAAGAAATTAGCATATAGAAATAGATCAGATCTAGAATTCATTCCCATTACTAATAACTAAGCTACTATTATATCAGGTGAATCTAACATATATCACTACACTAAGCATAAATCACATCAATAACATAACAACTATAATGCACAAAGCAAACACAACACAAGATATATGTGGTTCACCCCAGTGTGGGGCTACGTCCACCAACTCTTCTCTTATTTATTGTTGTTGATCCTCTAAATTGACATCCCCATTACCATATTATACTCCTCATTTATACCTTTTTGGACTACCTAATCTTGGATAAATGAAAAATAACACTACCTCCAGTCACTTATAAGGTCATAAGGTAAAGTATATTTGAACTCATGCATTTTGTGGTTTATTAAGCTAGGACACTAAATATTTCATGTACTAATGTTTAAAATTGGCACATGTAGGATTTGACCTTTGGAAAATTCTGACACATCTATGTCAGCCCATCCATATGGTACTTATGTGCCATATCATTCACTATTGCGATCCAGTACCAACGTCCGCAGACTGTTCTACTCTGGTACCAATGTCCACAGACTGTTCTAGTCCAATACCAACCAATTGCATGTTGTTTGGATCCGGTACTATCTACTGTATCTCACCTGTCACGATCTTGTACCAATACAAGAAACAGAGCATGCCAAGTTTAGCTCCAGATTGTGCCTAAGATAATTGTTGAATGTTTATTAAATCATCAAAGTTCTAGAAAGACAATCTTAAGATAGTTTTATTATTGCTTCATCCTCATACACTTTGTTTCATGAGGATGAAGCTTAAAATATGTAACTAGATGGATAAATTTGACAATTGTTGATCTACTAAAGATATCACCTCCTTGTGTTTCACAACTGAGACTATTTAAATAGTCGTGGCAAGGATGGTGGGAGATAGATAGAGAGATATCATAACACAGCATGTGAAGCAACATTGCATATTGTAGAACATATCCTSAGTTCGAAGTTTAATAGAAGAATATCATTTATTTCCATGTCTTGATCATTTACAAATGAATGTGAGTTGAGTTGTTAGTATAGTTTAATTTCATGTTTTGAGATTTGAGTAAGAGTGATGTGTAGATTGAAGGCCAACTTACTGTAGACTCCAGTCGCTGACATGTTGAAGTGGCAAGGGCCCACCGCCCAACAGAGGTCAACATCCTTGTAGATTAGTATTAGCATTTGATTTCAGTAGTGTAATTGTTAGATTATTTGTAGCTTTTATTTCTCAAATTTAGTTCATCATCTCTGACAGTTTCAAATGTTAGTAGCACAATTTAGTTTAGGATTTTGATTACATGATTTCTTAAGATATTTAATTACTCTGTTTTTTCATATGACCTATTTCTATGATTTTGATTTCTCTTAGTAAGAATAAAAGTTGGTAACAAAAGTCAAATACATTTGGAAAAGAACTAGTGAATTTCACAATAGATTATTGTGAACCACAACATACCAATTTACTAGCTATTGAACTATCCATGCTATGCCTTGATGATTGATGTGTGATTTCCTTTTTAGAGTGTGATTTCATAATTATCTTTCTAGGTCAGATAGCAGAGTTGATTTATCAAAAGACTCCATATCATACTTGCATGTGCCATAATGGAGTAGGTAGATTCTCTCTGAAGGAAAACCAAAGTGCATTTTAGTTTGACAGTTTGCTTTATTTCCAACATGCATAATCTAGATTAGTCTATACTCGTGACATTAGAATTACCTCTCTTATTGGTGTCTTGTAACTTGGTTGATTATGAATCCTAGATTGATGATTAATGAGTGCATTATACTAATCGTATAAGTAGCACAACATTTTGGCGTCGTTGTCGGGGAGTTGCAAATGGTAGGAAGTGATTTTAGCTTAGATTGTTTGCGTAGTTTTTGAATGATTTTAAGGGCCACTTGAGGGAGGAGGATAAAAAGTTTAAGACGTGAGTGAAGAGACATACAGACACTAGAGTGGGGTTCTCCGAAGTCAGGTTGCCTTCTTACCTTTCATTAAGATTTTAATTAAGTAAGTGTCAAATTTTATTTTTATGCATAGATATAGAAATAATCAGGGTAGATTTGTAATCTCTAAAGACTTGAAAACAAACCCCCACACTAATTCAAATGACATTGGTGCAGGAAAAACCCCACCAGGAGGGAGTTCAAGGGAAGCCAGTAAGGCTCCAGAAGAAGAACCTAGAATTGAAGAGTCGGCATTAGGGCAGATAGAACATGAGTCTTCTGAGGGAACTAAACATTTAGAAGACACAAAAAATCTAGTTTATGAACCATCTATCAGTGGAGGAAATATTCCTATTGAAGTGGCAGAAGAAGAAGGAAGTGAAAATGTAGTCACTGAGACTGAGACCTTTGGGTTTCCAATCTTAGATATTTCCAGAAACATCAGCATGAAGAACATCCCACTGTCATCGTTACCCACTTTCAGAGGTATGTCAACTGAATATCCAGACTTATTTTTATTTGAGTTTGACATATTATGTAGAATCTATAACTACTCAGACGATGCCCAAAAACTTAATCTCTTTCTAACCACATTAAAAGACTCATCCTTGAAATGGTTCATGAGCTTAGGAGAAAATACAATTCTCTCTTGGGATCAAATGAAAGAAGCATTTTTATGGAAATACCAAGACTATTGTAAGGATAATGATAAAAATGACATTTTCAAAATGCAACAAACAGAAGATGAAATCCTTGAAGACAACTTAAAAAGGTTCTTATACAACTATCAGAAATCAAAATTATTCACCACAAACCCAACTATAGTAAGAACATTATTTTTGAAAGGTCTTAGAGATTACTGCATAGAAGTGTTAAATTTGTTAAGTTCAGTAGACGTGCACCAAAAACCCTTTACAGAAATTGCATATTACTATAGGAGATACTTAAGAGGACAAGATAAAACAAGCAAAGGACCAAGAGATCCTTTTAATAGAAATTTAAGACAAAACTCAGGGACTTTCACCAGAATCAAGTTAGGAAACTTATTGGAAAACTTTGAAACATACATCTTGAGCACAATCAGTACCCAGTTAGATACCCTAAAAATAAAAAAGAAGTGAGAAGAGGATGTTGTTTTTGCAATATTTTTTCCTAAATGTCAAAAGAAGCACCCTGAGAAAGAATGCCCATTAAATGTCATAGAATTTTGTGGCTTCTGTACACTAGAGCACCCCACATATGAGTGTCCAACCTTTCTTGAGCTACAAGCCATTTATAGGGGAGGAGGATTCTCACATGAACAACCATACCCTTCTAGGAGGCCTTGGAAAGCACAAAACCCCAATGCATTTTATGACCCTAATACAGAATATCAAAAACAACAATGGGGTCCTTCTCCAATGCCCTATCCCCAATGGACACCGCAGCAGGCTCAAACTCAACTGTGGAAACAAGGTTGGAGGGGACCTGTGTATGGGAATCCCTCTTACCCAACATATCCACTTTATCCTACAAATATTTTACAATTACAACCTAGATTTAACCCACCTCATATACAAGCTTTACTTCCACCTCCTATACAACAACAATTCACAACACCCTTGAACCCTAACCAGAAACACCAAGAACCCATAAATGCTAATCAACGGCCACACAACCAAGCTTCCCACAACCCTCCTAGACCAACAACAATCCCTACTCAGCCAATTCCTAACCCCAATAATCGACCCACCCACCCTGTGTAGAATGAAAAAGTCCAAACCTTTCCCACCTATGAAATTCAACTCAGATCCAGGAAAGTTGTAAATCAATAAAATTCTGGAGTAATAATTCAAGAAGAAAATGATAATCATTTTGAACAAGAAAATACTGAAACCATCCTTGTAGAAAGAGAGAATTCCCCTCATATTTCAACTACTTCTCAGTCCTTAGGAGTACCTCAACAATTTAATCTTCCACCCTTCCCTAAAAGACTATTAAAGAAGAAACCTGACCCACCCTTGCACAAAGACATAGAGGATGAGTTACAAAATGTATGTGTAAAAATACCTCTGTTGCAAGCCATCAAGGATATCCCCATATATGCCAAAATCATAAGGGATATTTTCCTTAAGAAACCAGGAAGGAAGAAGAAGGAACCTCCTCTTTTTCAGGTGGTAGGACAATTATCTGAATTTATTTCTAAAATACCATATAAATATAATGACCCTGGGAACCCAGTAGTCACTGTTGAAATTAATGGTATTTCCTTACCAAACACACTCATTGATTTGGGTGTAGAAATTAATGTAATGCCTTTTGACACTATAAAAAAACTCCAAATCAACCAGTTAAGACCAACCCAAACCATGATAGATCTGGCATACAAGTTAGTCATTAGCCCTGCAGGAAGTTTAGATAATGTCACAGTCACACTTGCTTCTTGGGAGTATCCAGTATACTTTATAGTCATCTATTCTAAATCATCCTCAAAACCAAGAAACCCTTTGGTTCTTGGCCACCCTTAGCTGGCCACAGAAGATGCCTTTATCAGTTGTCGGTCGGGCGAGATGACTATATCCAATGGCACACATAGGCAAAAGCTTGTCATCTTCCCTCCTGCCCAACCGACAAAAGATATACCTGTTTGGCTTGAAAACCCTTATGGAGAGGAAGATTGCATCAGACCCCTGTTAACACTTGAAAAAGTAAAAGAAATGCAAGAACAATCAGATGAACAAGTCTTAAGTTTATTCTTGGTTGATACAAACTGCATTGAATATCCTAGGTCTTTTGTAGAATTGTCACATATTTTTTGTTCTGAATTTCAACAAAATTGGCACCCTGATATCACCCAATTATATACTTTATCACCATCCTCCTCAGAGAAGGAAGAAATTAATGAACTTGTTGAGATTATCCCAAGAAAACCTTTGTATATCAACTCTAGTTTGGAACTAGAACAAAAGACACAAGTAATTGAAATGCTCCAAAGACAATTTAATGCCTTTGCATGGGATTATGCAGACATGAAAGGAATTCACCCTGACACATGCACACATAATATCTACACTAATGAACAAATTAAACCAATTATACAGTCTCATAGAAGGATGAATCCCACCCTCAAAGATATTGTAAAAGAGGAATTGCAAAAAATCCTTTAAGCCAACCTCATATACCCCATTTCAGATAGTCAATGGGTGTCTCCACTTGTCATAGTTCCCAAGAAAAATGGTAAGTGGAGAATATGTGTAGACTTTAGGGAGTTGAAAAAATCCACCCATAGGTATTATTTTCCTGTACCATTTGTCGATTAGGTATTGGATACCTTGTCCAGAAAGAAGTATTTCTCATTCCTATATGCGTTTAGTGGTTATAACCAAATAGAAATAGCACTTGAAGACCAGAAAAATATCATTTTCACCTGCCCATGGAGAACCTATGCTTATAAGGTTATTCCTTTTGGACTTTGCAATGTCCCAACCATCTTCCAAAGGGATGTACTAGCCATTTTCTTTGAATTGACCAATGATTGTGTAGAAGTCTACATGGATGAATTTACAGTCCATGGGGATGACTTCTAGGAAGCTTTGACCAATCTAGAAAATGTCTTGATTAGGTGTAAGGAAACTAATATTTCCCTAAGTAATGAAAATTCAAAGATGATGCTCACTGAAGGTATTGTTTTGGGACATCACATCTCCGGTTCTGGAATGAGAGTTGATTGTTGGCACAGGGGCAGACCCAGGGTTCAACTCTCAAGAGTGCACCAACAAAGCCCTAACTACCGACCCTTTTGGCAACACCTGTGAAGCAGATGAAGTCTCACTTAAGGTAAAGGAAGGGGTGGTTGCAAGACTCAGGTGTCTGCAACCTTAGCTGGGACACAGATCTATGATTATATCATTTACAGATCACTTAGCATCAATCATTCGTCAATATTCAACCCTTATTATACTTTGCAGATAGCATAGAGCATAAGTGGATATATCAAAGCACATAGCATAAGAAAAAACACATTGAACCAAAGCACAAAGCATAACACACATATTTACGTGGTTCACCCCCACCCTGGGGATACATCCACAAGATCTTATTCTTTATTATCGTCTTCAATCTGTTACAAGCACAAAGCCTCAAAAATCCTTCTTGGCATAGGACAAAAGATTTGTGTATCTCGCTAGATCCTTCTTCCTTGTGTTACAACACTTAGCTTTCTATAGAAACCTCGTGGTAACTTGCACTTAGCCTTGCAAGCCTTACACAGTTTGCACAAAGAACTTATTCAACATCACATATATGCACTACCAATTGCATTAAGAAATCACATCTACTCCTTATTACATTGCCTATCCTTCTATTTATACATTACAAAAGTGGTTCTAATCGTGGGTAAACCCACGGTCTGACATCCATTTCCCATTACATTAACCCAAAACCCTAAAATGGCCCAAAAGTGGATCGATATCCCGTGATCTCTACTTTGCCTGGCGCTCCATCTTTGACAGGCTGTCGAAGTCCAAAAATGGTCAAATATGACCAAGTGTTCTACAAAACTTGTTCAAGGGCCAACAGGACCCCAACACTCACCTATGACTCATCCCGAGTCACTCTAGTCTGATCAATTCCACCTGGAATGCCTCGAGCTTGGCTCGAGCTACTTCGACCTGCTGCAATGCAACAACCTCTTACTCAATGAACTCCTGGATTACTGTGTCATTTACTATCCCTTCTAGGCATTGTTCTATGGTGATGAAAACCTATTCAAGCTTGGCTCCCTGGCTTTCAACTTCAGTGAATAGTCGGCATGCCTTTTCTTGGATTGGTTTAAGTCATTGGGAGACTTCCATCACTTTAATTCACAGCGTGTGTATTTGTTGTTGGGTGGTGTGTTGTTATGGAAATCTCTTCATTATTTCGACTAGGGTCAAGGCCTTCAGTTGTGCTTATAGTGTATCTGCATGCTTCTTTTCTTCTTGGAGTTGTGCCTCAAATGCCTGCAACTCTGGATTCTCTATGAGGTTCTCATAAGTCTGGATGCTTCTAGTGCTCAGCTACTTGTATTCCAAGGCAAAGGTTTTTAATCAACCAACTGCACTACGGGCAGTTGACTCCCTTAGATCTCTTATTTCTTGAGGAGTCTTAGGCACGGTATGAAGTTCTATATGTGTGATGCACTAATGAAGTTCTTGGATTACTTATTCAAGATGTGCCACCTGCTGTGGGACACGTTCTTCAATCTTCACTTCTATGACCATCACAGAGCGAAGTTCTTTGTGAACCCTTTCATGTACTTCAAGTTGCTATGCTAGCAACTGGTCCTTGCTCTACTGTAACTATTTTTTTTCCTCATCCCACTTCACTTGCAGGGCAATATTTTCCCATTATTCCTTACTCTGTTGTTCTAGAAGTGCACTCTGTACTTGTGTCAAATCCTGGGTGGCTTGCGCTATGTCTTCTTGTGCTCGTCGAAGGTAAGCTTAGACTTTATCAGCGATCTGGTGTAATTGGGTGGGCTCATCACCTGTTCCTGTTGTTCCAATTGTCAAGGGAGTAGTAGAAACTGCTTGACTGGACTAGAGTGCCTGGTACACTTCTTGAAGTTCACCCTTGATTCGGCTGAATACCTCCTCCTACTTTGCTTCTTTCTTTTTTGTGATCTCTAGTGAAGCATCATTCAGCGCAACGATTCAGAAGTCAAAGTCGTCCGATGTGAGGGTAGTCTTAAACGTAGTCTGGGTGGCCTTATTTTTCTTTCTGGATGAGGGATTTGGTGGGGTAATATTCCTTTTCTTAGAGGGATCCTCCTCCTCTCTAGGTGGAGTAACCTCTCCTTTGTTTTTCTCAACTTTTGTGCCACCTAGTTCTTCACCATCACCTCCCTGCACAGGTGAGATCAAAGTAGTCTTCATGGATGTTCTAGGGACATCTTGAACTTCATCATCCTTCTTAGTCTTGCTTGGTCCAGGTGTATCCTGCATAGCTTTAGGGCTATCGACGTCGTACATTTATGCGGGGTTCGCTACAACAAGGAGGTCCATCGTCCATTCCTTGGTAATCTGCTCCAAGTATTCTTCAGTCAACTTGTAGTATGACTGGAGATGTTGTTTGTGCTCATCAACGTGTGTTGTGATATAGGTGAAGTGGAAGTCCACGCTGAATTTTATCAAAGGTCTAAACCTATGAATTTTGTTTGGGGTGAGGCACGGTGTAGACTGTATTTCATTCTTCAATTGGTTGTAATAGGTGTGGAAGATGGCATTGGAATACCACTTCTTGTTCACATCGTTGGAGTACCATAACGTACAAATATTCATGGCCAGTGGTTCAAAGGGTTCGATCTCCAGAAAAGTGGCACCTTCTGGTAGCTCCCAGGCAATGAAAGTGATTAGTATGAGCAACCAAATAAATTGGAACTCATACCCTTGGTCTTGCACTTCTCTGCAATCAAGCTCTAGCTGGTTTACAAGGTACTGAACCCAGTTCACTTGTAGTCCCTCAGTGCACTTCCCTACGAGGTCAACTATGAATCCAGTCACTTGTGTTGGTCTATTCTTGTGAACTAGTTTTCCCACGATCAGCTGACAGGCAAGGCGCACTACGCCACTCTGGATAGAGGATACCTTATAGCCTCACGTGCCTTTCTCAACATCACCATAAGTTTATTTTATCTTCTATGCTAGTGCTCGGTCTGAGGTCTTTCCAGGGTAAAACTCTTGTGGGTCAGGGCCTTGCATACTAAGTCCTCTGATCCGATTGATCAAGGTCGGATCCACAGTGATGTGGTGGTCCAACCATAAGTATCCTCCATGGTAGCAGGACAACAACAACTTGATGCATGTGTTGACTTCTTGGTGTCTGCCAAAGTGAGAGATATTCATTACATTAAGCAGTGTGGACTGTGCGAGGTTCTGGGTCCATGACTACGGGACAATCTTAGAATTATTTACTTTGTTCCCGGTTAAGTACTTATGTGAGGCTAACATGTTGTAAACTTTATGATCTCCAAGGTTAAAATCACTAAATTTCAGTGTTGTGAGCTTATCCTAGTCAACACAAACTGCGCGCACCCCTTTCGAAAGGTATGCGGTGATAAAAGTGTACTTGAAGTCTCGAGGTACAATGTCACGGTTGATGGCACTGCTTAGAGGTGGTAATTAAGTAGGTAGAATGCATGGGATAAGCTTGGAATTTGCGATGTCATCCCTGTGCTTAGTCCATTTCTCATCGATCAGTCGGGATGGACCGACATGAGCAGTGGAAGGGGAGGCCTGGAGTCCTCTCATTGACGATACTTTTATTCCTGTAGAAAATCCTCACTCCAACATGACTCTCTTAGTCATTAAGTCAATCAAAACTTCTTCAACTACTTTCTCAGCAGCGCTGAGCTCGTCCGACATACAAGCTTGGGTCAACTAGCTCAGGTGTGAAATGAATTAAGAGACTACAGTGAACGGTATGGGAACAAGGCAATGATCACAGGGTGAAGTAATCTCAGGTTTTGGGCTCAAATTCTCACTTAGAAAAAAGTATTCTCGGTGCGTGGCACAACGGACTAAGTAGGGAAACTTATCAATGGTCTGCTTGCAACGAGTATGAGACTGCATTAAATTATGTTTTGTCCATTATGGCGCGGTAGAATGGTCTAGTGGTGATCCATAAATGCTTTCCGACCCATTCGGAGTGGTAGTCGAACGGTTATATTGGCTTCCAACGACTATATTACTCCACCTCGGTGAAGTGGCATATGTCGTTGTTTTGATATCTTGGCAGAGCTCCAATTCTGCAAAGTGTCTTGCTACAAGGTACCCTCTGGGATATTCTCTAATTTTTCAATCTTAACCTTCTTCTTACTTATCTTTATAGCCTTCTTTCCAGTGAGCTTCGTCTCGGTGATTCTTGTTAGATAATCCAAAATACAATTATCATAGTTTATAAAGTTAGAATAAATTGATTACTAATTTAGAATATTAAATTAATAATCTAGAATATTTGATAAATAAATGTAGACTTTTATAGATACATTATTGTTGTAAAAGATATGACTCTAGAGAGGTGTCGTATCTTAGGCTCTAAATTAGGAGATTTGTTTTAATATTGTTAAGATAACATTTATTGTAAATGGACACTTGTTTATTTAATATGTGATCCATATCTTAAGTTTGTTAGGACTTTTAGCTTATATATAGCTCATTGCAAGACTATTGAGTTGTTGGGATGTAAACTCTTGCAATGTTTCTTATGTAATTTCTTTTCCTATTAATAAAATTGTGTGTCTGAGGACACTTCGTCCATTATTGTGGTATCAGAGCTCCAGTAATGTTGTTGAACTGAAGAAGAGATTTGTTGATCTGCGGAAGACATCCCATCTTTATAGACCAAGGAAAGTCGGCGCATACTCTGTCAGTAAATCAGTCAGTTAATGTTCCAATTTTTTAAAAAGGGAAAAGAAATTGTTGCTAATTTCAGATTTCAGTCATTAGACTCAGCAAAATTGATTTTTGCAAATTGCAATTATTGAAACTTGATAAATTTGTCCATGGCGAATTAGTTTTTGGAAAAGTAATTTATTGTATTAAAAATATCAGCCTTCTGCCATTAATTTCTGTGTAATTTCTAAGTAATTTCGGCGCACGATTTAATATCAACTGATTTCGTGAAAATGTCAACTGAACTACCCCAGTATCATCTCCGTTTCTTGGATTCTATGACGTTTTTGAATTGTGCAGCAACTTGGATTATGTGAATTTATCTTCAGCCATTATTGGCTTCTTTTTTTAGGGTGTAAATCAAGCTACTTGGTTAGGGTGATGGCAAACTGTACTCGAGGCCACTGGATTTTTCTGTAGCCATTATTGTGAGCGAACTGGATTTTTCTGTTATCAAATTTATAAAATTAAAACATAAATCAATAGCGAACTGTATATTTGCTTACTGTTTAAAAACGCATGTTTAAAACGTGTGGGGTGATAGAGGAGGATTGAACACGCGACTTTCCTTGATTTGATTCATTTTTTGAATGAAAACTGGTGCACGTGCGTGAATTTCATGAATGCGTGCGTAACAAGCGAATTGAAGAAGAAGTTGAGTGATATGTCTCGGATCAAAATAGATGAAATTGAGCTTATATTGAAAGTTTTTTGTGGTTTTGATACCCTCAGCCTTCTCATCATCATAATAAACATATCATTATTCTCCTGCTGCTGGTAGTGGTGGTCTTCCTTGGCGCACAACCTACCAGACGAAGCCACGCATTGGGATGTAAAAAAAGTTCTTGTAGTATCTTGTAATTACTTAGTTCTTGTCGTATCGTGTAATTGCTTCACGCCCTATCCAGTGTGGACGTGTTGTTGGGTATCTTATTGAGAGTCGGGAGCTGGAGTTTTACTTGAAGAAGATTCAGAAAAATACGGTCAAGGGAGCTGGTGCTGCTTAAAAATAAGCAATTTTTGTTGCTTGAGGTTCTTAGCAAGGTTATTGAATCTGTGTTCAGAATGTTTAGCATTGATCCCAAGTAACATCAAAAGAGATTTATAGGATTGAGGATGATTTTTTTTTATATTCATAATTTATGCTATATTCGAGGAATTGTTTTGTTGGATGGTTAGTCTTGTAAAGCATGTCTTTAAATGCGCAAGTCTTCATAAGTGGGAATAAATTCATGTAAATTGGTGCGTTTGAAGGTCACTTCAAACTTGGTTGTCATCCAAGTGAATTTATAAAGGATATCTTCATTTTGTAACTCGAAGTAATTTTTGTTTTTTACTTTGAGGGGGGGCAAGATTGCCAGAATTTTGTAAAAGTGTAAAATTTTGAAAGTTCTTTAGAATTTGACTAGAGCCAAGTACAAAGCTCAGTCATTTTTTCCTTGTTTCAACGACTATACGATGGTCAAGGCCAAGCCTCGATAGATTGTCTTTAGTGTGATTCATTTGGTGTGTTGTTCATCTTCATATTTCTTGGCGTGATTATTTCTGGTGCGTACATTCACTAAACTACAATGTCGAAATTAATTAATTTATTCCCCGACTCAGATAAACTTGAAGGCACACAATCTTACAAAACATGGAAATGACTCATTGAAATCACTCTCATTTACAATGAAATTTGGCGTGATATATGTAATGAATATAATAATCCCACTAAGCCGACAGATGCAGCGACATTAACAAAATGGGAAGTTAAAAATGCCAAAGCATTAGCGCTTATTAAATCTTCAGTTAATGATGAGATGTATGTGCATATTAAAAATACGACTGATGCGTGGTCTTCCTTGAAAGTTTTTAAAGATTTATTTGATACTCATCCTGAATCCAATAAAGTTGATTTTCAATTAAAGTTGCTTCAACAAAAATTGAATGAAGGCGGTGATGTCCATGAATATATTTCCAGACTTAAAAACATTAAGTAGGAAATATTAAATGCGGGTTTTCAAGCAGTAGATGATAGTTTTATGACTACAATCTTAATAAATGGATTTCCTTCTTATTATACACATTTTTTGGAGACTTTACAAGTCACTGGAAAGTTAGACAAGTTTACATTTGATGAACTAAGTGAACTATTGTCTCAACACAACAAAACTTTTGGAAAGAAAAAACAAGTTGGCGAAGATGTTTTTTTCTTAGAAGCAAGCACAAGTAAGACTTCCAGTGACATTTATAGCAGCAGAGGAAGAGGAAATTTTGTTCAACGTCGTGGATGAGGTCAACATAGAGATACCAATTTTCAAGGCAGAGGCAATAGTCAAGGCAGAGGCAATAGTCAAGGCAGAGGCAACAGTCAAGGAAGAGGATATTTTCAAGGTAGAGGAAACAATCAAGGCAGAGGATATTTTCACGCAAGAGGAAATAGTCAAGGCAGAGGCTCTTTTCATGGTAACAGTCAAGGTAGAGGACAGACTCCGTCCAGAAATCAAAGCAGGGGCAGAGGACAAAATTTCAGCAGAGGGAGAGACTTCAATCAAATTGTTTGCAGAAGGTGTAACAAAGTTGGTCATTATGTAGAAGATTGTTGCACTTCCATTGATAAAATCACCAAGTTTCATCAAAACATAGCACAATTTGCTAATGATTGATAGGATGATGATTCAGAATATGTGTTTACCTCATCTTCAACATTACATATTTCCAATGATTTTCAAAGTGATTATGAAGGTGCTTGGATTTTAGATTCAGGGTCATCTCAACACATGACGTTCAGACATGACTTCTTTTGGGATTTTCAAGAATGTCATCTTAATTCTATTTTTCTTGCATATAATACTAAACATACTCCTTATGGAAGAGGAGTCATTAAAGTTTATTTACCTGATATTGGAGAACGAATAATTTCAAATGTATGGTATGTACCCACTTTCAAAAATAATTTGTTGTCTTTAGTCACAATTCGACAAGCGGGACATCAAGTAATTATGGAAGATGGCTTGGTGAAGATAAATTCAGTCAAACAAAATATGAAAATATTTTTGACAGGATATGAAGACGGAAAATTGTTAAGGATGAAAGGAACAATTATTCCAAGACATTCGGACTTTGCAGGATCAGTAAGTACAGGTATCTCCCCTATCAGATTGTGGCATGTGAGATATGGACATCTCAACTTTGATAGTCTGTCTCAACTAAAAAAACAAGGGATGGTTAAGGGACTTCCCACTTTCAAAAAGGATACTTCAAAATGTGATGCATGCATTTATGGAAAACAAAGTCGAGAAAGTTTTTCAACAAGTTCATGGCGTGCCAATTGGTGATTGCAACTAGTTCACAGTGATGTTTGTGGACCCCTCGAAACTTCTTTCGATGGTTGCAAATATTTTTTACTCTTTGTTGATGATTTTAGTAGAATAACTTGGGTTTACTTCTTGAAACAAAAGTCAGAAGTATTCGACAAATTTAAGATTTTTTGACAACATGTTGAAAATGAAGTTAAAGAAAAGATAGGTACACTCAAAACCGATAATGGCGGAGAATTCACTTCTAGTGAATTCAACACTTATTTCATAGACAATGGGATAAGAAGACATCTTACTAATTTCTACACTCTTCAACAAAATGGAGTCACAGAACGAATGAATCATACTTTGTTAGGAATGGCCATATCTATGTTGAGTTTTAAAAGGTTAAGTTCTACATATTGGGCAGAAGTTATCCATACAGCTATATACTTAAGGAATAGATCTCCAACTGCTTCTTTGGATGGAATCACACCTTATGAAGCATGGTTTGGTTTCAAACCTTGAGTTAAACATCTTAGATTTTTTGGATCAGTATGTTATGCCTTAGTTCCGAAGGAAAAACGAACTAAGATTGACTCAAGAAGTTTGAAATGAACAATGATTGGGTATTCTGATGAGAAGAAAGGGTATCGACTTTTTTCCAATGGAAAATTTATTGTGAGTAGGGATGTCATTTTTGATGAAACAGAAAGTAAAAGTGCTGACGAAATTGACAGTCTTCTTCAAAAGTTAGAAACTAAAGGAAATCAAAGAAAAGGACAAGTTAAAAGTCAACCAAATTCACATAATTGGTATGAACTTGATTTTCCTTCATCTGAAGATGTTTCATCCAGTCCAGTTACTTCGACAACCTCATCTAGTTCTTCCAACAGTTCATCTAAATCTCCTAGTAGTAGCAGTTCATATGACAATGATTATCCACCTCCAAACTCTTCAACTGATCGACGAACATCAATTTACATTAATCCAATTTACAATAATGGTAATTCAGATCCCCAAACCAGTGAACATCAACTACCAAAGTGGGCAGTTCAACTTTTGAAAGATGTAAGGCCTGATGAGAAAAATAAAATAGGAACAAGGGGATCACACAACAATCAAGGGAATTTTTCCTTAGTAGCAAATGATTTTACTGAACCTTCCACCTACAAAGAAGCAGTCAAACATAAAGAATGGCAACAGGCTATGGTTGAGGAATATCAAGCAGTCATTGATAACAACACTTGGAAACTTGTTGATTGTCCTACAAGTGTTAAACCCATCGGATGCAAATGGGTTTACAGAATTAAATACAACCAACATGGTGAAATTGACAAGTATAAATCCCGACTTGTGGCTAAAGGTTTCGCGCAACAGGAAGGAATTGATTATGAGGAAACTTTTTCTCCTACAACTAAATGGAATACCATCCGATTAACACTTGCATTGGCAGCTCAGAAAGGTTGGAAAGTTCATCAAATGGATGTAAAAAGTTCTTTTCTCAATGGAGACTTACAGGAAGATGTATATATGCAACAACCTCCAGGTTTTGAAATTGTAGGGAAGGAACATAAAGTTTGCAAATTAATTAAGTCTTTATATGGGTTAAAGCAAGCTCCTCGCGCTTGGTATACCAAAATGGATGAATACCTTAGGAAGGTTGGTTTTCATCGCAATGAATCTGATGATACATTGTATATCTATCAACAGGGTCCTTATCTGGTAATTCTTATTATGTTTGTAGATGATTTGCTCATTACAGGAAACAATGAGGATCATATTGCACAGGTGAAAAAGGAGTTACATGCAGGTTTTAAGATGGCGAATTTGGGACTTATTCACTACTATCTTGGTGTTGAAGTATTCCAACGTCCCCATCATATTTTCATTTCTCAGAGTAAGTATGCAGCAGAACTTCTTCAGTGGTTTGGCATGCAGGATTGTAAACCATCTCTTACCCCTTTGGAACAAAAATTGAAACTTTCAAAATTTGAAGGGGGGGAATTGGTAGACAACATTATTTATAGACAGTTGATTGGCAGCTTGATTTATTTGACAAACACACGCCCAGATATATCTTATGCAGTCAGTATTCTTTCTCGCTTTATGCAACAACCACGAGACACCCACTGGAATGCAGCTAAAAGAGTTCTTCGATATATCCAAGGAACAAAAGATTTTGGTCTTCTTTACAAAAAGACTAAAAATTTTGTACTTGGTGGTTTTTCAGATGATGATTTTGCAGGGAGTATTGATGATCGCGCATCAACATCAGGTTATTTAATGAACATGGGTTCAGCAACAGTATCTTGGAATTGTAAGAAACAAGCTACAGTTGCTACTTCTACAGCAGAAGAAAAATACATCTCAGCATGGGAAGAAACATGTGAAATTGTTTGGTTACGCAGGATTTTACAGGACTTGGGCATTTCTCAAGTAGAAGCTACATCATTATTCATCGACAGTCAGTCAGCCATTAAGATTGCCAAGAATCCATTTTTTCATTCAAAGACAAAGCATGTGGACACCAAGTATCATCATATAAGATCGCTTATTGAAAAGGATGTCATCAAGCCAATTTATTGTCCTTCAGAAGATCAGATCTCTGACATTTTCAAGAAACCTCTTGGCAGAATAAAATTTACTAAGTTCAAGGATGAACTTGGTATCTATTGTAATGTATTTTTGGATCATAGGAGGGAATGTTAGATAATCCAAAATACAATTATCATAGTTTATAAAGTTAGAATAAATTGATTATTAATTTAGAATATTAAATTAATAATCTAGAATATTTGATAAATAAATGTAGACTTTTAGAGATACATTATTGTTGTAAAAGATATGACTCTAGAGAGGTGTCATATCTTAGGCTCTAAATTAGGAGATTTGTTTTAAGATTGTTAAGATAGCATTTATTGTAAATGGACACTTGTTTATTTAATAAGTGATCCATATCTTAAGTTTGTTAGGACTTTTAGCTTATAT
Source organism: Picea glauca (assembly GCA_000966675.3). NCBI lineage: Eukaryota > Viridiplantae > Streptophyta > Pinopsida > Pinales > Pinaceae > Picea > Picea glauca. The sequence continues at coordinate 138,243 of JZKD02S1672963.1, read as the reverse complement.
ATAGCTCATTGCAAGAGTATTGAGTTGTTGAGATGTAAACTCTTGCAATGTTTCTTATGTAATTTCTTTTCCTATTAATAAAATTGTGTGTCTGAGGACACTTCAGCCATTATTGATTCTTATTTTCCTTGGACATATTCACTTTGTGCTGGTGAGATTCTCTCCTAGGGTTTGGGATATCACTTCTTCTTTGTCTAGGGTAGAAATTTCAGCCTTTTGTGTAGCTTTGGCCTCGACATCTGGGCTTCTAGTGTCATATGTCTTCGTACGGTTCTCCTATTCTTCTATCAATTGTGTGATCCTTTTAGTCATGAAATATTTTAACTCTTGTCTCTGTTGTTCTAAAACCTCTTTTTCTTCCTTCTTTCTGGCTTGATCTCTTTCAATTCAAGGTTTTCTGAGTAGCATAGTAAATGGGGTGTTGTCCTCAATGAATTTGATAATCTCAAAATATTCTTTTGTCGAAGTTCCATTGACTGTCATAGGTATCTGAGCGAGTTTTCCACATAAAATCATCAGTTTTCCTCTAAATAGTCCTATTACTCCCAATGAAGGAATCATGGAAGGCTTCCCTATAGATTCCCAAGTTCTTTCTGGCATAATGTTCACTTGTGTTTCTTCATCAAGAATATAGTCAATGTCGAAGTCCCTTATTCTTGCTTCGACTTTCTTCTTTTCTTTGAAGATCTCTGGTAATCGGACATCTTTATGTTCCTTCAGGGTTTCTTTCATTTGTATTAATACTTTCTCTGATTCTTGCTAGGTTTCTTCCTTTTCTAGACCTACCTTATGGTCTTCTTGATTCAGATTTATCCTTTCAAGCTTAGCAATCATTCTAGGGCAATCCAATACCTCATGGTCCCTAGCTTTGAAACAAAGACAACTAGGTCTTCTACCAAGGAATTCCTTAGCTAGATGGCTTGGTTTTCTGCAACTATAACATAGTATTAATCCTCTCTTTATTTTAAATGATCCCCATCCTCTTTTGTACTGTGCACTAGAATCGTGATAGCTAACCTACAAAAAATTCTTTCTAGGATCTTGCATCCATTTGTTAGTCCATACATTCTTTCTATGCATAGGTATAACATATCTATCATTATACTTATCAGATCTATTCATATCAAACTTTCTTTCATCTATTAATGCCCTACTTTTTAAGCTAGGACAAAATCTATAAAACATACCTAGATCCATGCTCTAGAAACAAAAAAATTCACTGATCTTACTTCTACAGAGCACAAAGCTTCCAGATCTAAGAACTTTTGACTATTCTTACCTTTATTAGAGAACATAGCTTACAAATATTACCTCTATTATACATATTTGGCCTCTTTCTTTCATAAATTTCCACTTTTACTTTTCTTAGAGCACAGAGCATTCATATCTCGCTTCTTTTTTTCAGTTCTAATCTTCCTTTCTTCATATATGACCTTATTCCTGGCACAAATCTTCACAGATCGAGTAAAAAGTTGCGCACTAGAGCAATAGATCTACACATAGAGCTTTCTTTTGCACAAAGTTTCTTCTTCCTCAATTCCCAGCAATCATAGTTTCAGGTCCCGGCAATGGAACCATTTGTTGGCACAGGGGAAAACCTAGGGTTCAACACTTAAGAGGGCACCAACAAAGCCCTAACTATTGGCCCTTTCAAAAACACCTACGAAGAAGTCATTCTCACCTGAGGTAGAGGCAGGGGTGGTTGCAAGACTCAGGTGTATGGAACCTTAGATGGAACACAAATCTGTGATTATATCATTTACAGAGAACTTAGCATCGATCATTCGTCAATATTCAACCCTTATTCTACTTCGCAGATAGCACAGAGCATAAGTGGATATATCAAAGCACATAGCATAAGAAAAAACACATTGAATCAAAGCACAGAGCATAACACACAGATTTACGTGGTTCACCCCCACCATGGGGCTACATCCACAAGATCTTCTTCTTTATTATCGTCTTCAATCTGTTACAAGCACAAAGCCTCCAAAACCCTTCTTCGCATAGAACAAAAGATCTATGCATCTCGCTAGATCCTTCTTCCTTGCATTACAGCACTCAACTTTCTATAACAACCTCACGATAACTTGCACTTATCCTTGCAAGCCTTACACAGTTCGCACAGAGCACTTATTCAACATCACATAGATGCACTACCAAATGCACTAAGCAATCATAGCTACTCCTTCTTACATTGCCTATCCTTCTATTTATACATTAAAAAAGTGATCCTAATCATGGGTAAACCCACGAGCCAACATCCCTTTCCCATTACATTAACCCAAAACCCTAAAAGGGCCCAAAAGTATATCGAGATCCTGTGATCTCTGCTTCGCCTGGCGCTCCATATTTGACAGGTTGTCGAAGTCCAAAAACAGTCAAATATGACCATGTGTTCCTCAAAACTTGGTCAATGGCCAACATTGATCCTCCAAAGATTCATATTATCACACAAATTAGAGTACCTTCCTCACAAAAGAAAGTTCATATATTTTTAGGGCATGATCGCTACTATAGAAGATTCATTTCAAATTTTACAAGATTAGTTATCCCCTTATTTAAGTTATTATCTAAAGAAGATGAATTTAATTAGAATGATGAATGCCAAGTATCTTTTGAAATTCTAAAATAGAAATTGTCAAGTACCCCTGTATTAGGATGACCAAATTGGTCCCTTCCTTTTCATATATGTACTAATGCCTCAGACATAGCCCTGGGGGCGGTTCTTGGACAAAGGGAAAATCAAATGCCTTATGTTATTTGCTTTGTCAGTAAAAAATTTTCCCCAACATAAGTTAATTATACGGTCACAGAAAAAGAATTGTTAGTTGTATTCCATGCTATCAATAAATTTAGACACTATATTACAGAATATCAAGATTTTGTACACACTGATCACTCAGCTATCAAATTCTTAATGAACAAATCTATAACAAACCCTAGAGTTACAAGATGGTTGTTATTATTACAAGAGTTTAACATCAATATTATTGATAGACCTGGTAAGGATAATCTTGTGGCTGATTTCTTATCTAGAATGATTCATCTAGGAGATAATGCACCAGTAGATGATAACTTCCCTGATGATTTTTTTTTTTCTATTTCTACATTTACCCCTTGGTATGCAGATGTAGCTAACTATATTATGATAGGGAATATGCCTCAGAAATTGTCTCCTAGAGAAAAACTAAAAGTAATTCAGCTAAGTGAAAACTACATGTGGCATGATGATTGTCTTTATAAAACAGGACTAGATTTGGTAATCAGGAGATGTGTAAGGGAAGATGAGATCCATGATATTCTGCAAGCCTGCCATGATGTTCCTTGTGGAGGCCACTTTGTCGACAAGAGGAGTTCTTATAAAGTTCTGAAATATGGTTATTATTGGCCTAATATTTTGAAAGAAGCTAGAACTTATGTATCCAATTGTGATGAATGCCAATGAATGGGTAAGCCTACTGGACAAGACCAAATGCCACTTCAAGCCCAAGTAGTCATTGAATATTTCTGAAAATGGGCATTAGACTTTGTAGGACCCATAAATCCTACATCTAAAAAGAAAAAGTACATACTTGTATATACTGACTATGTGACTAAGTAGGTTGAAGCAAAATCTTTACTAGCTGCAAGTGAACAATCAGTAGTAGCTTTCCTTTTTAATGACATTTTTACTAGATTCAGTGTACCTCGGGAAATTGTGACTGATCAGGGGACTCAATTTACATCTAATCTAGCCAAAGTTGTTATAGAACAGTACCAAATCAAGTACAAGAAATCTACACCTTATCATCCACAGGCGAATGGGCAAGTAGAATCTACCAACAAAGTCATTGAGTCAATTCTTACTAAAACAATGCAGCTAGACCACAAGGATTGGGCTTATAGATTACTAGAAGTCTTATGGGCTTATAGAATCACCTAGAGGAATACAATAGGGCATACACCTTACGAGTTGGTGTACAGGAAGCAGGTGCTTCTCCCCATAGAATTCCATATCAAAACCTTCAGGACTGCTATACAAGTTGGCATGAACTTAGATGAAGCCTAGAAACAAAGGTTCTTGCATCTTAATGAACTAGATGAAATCATGCAGCAAGCACTTCAAAGAACCAATGTTATTCAAGAGCAGAGAAAAAAATGGCATGACAAGTATCTCAAAAACAAAAAATTTCAACCAGGAGATGGGCCTTGTTGTATGACAATAGGTTCAAGAACTTCAAAGGCAAGTTAACTACTCGTTGGTTAGGACCTTACGATATTGATACTATCTATGATAATGGTTCAATCAGGATAAAGACAATTGATGAACATCAGACACCCCTACTCATGAATGGGCACCGATTGAGAATTTATAACAAACCCTTTTTAAAAGAAGAATTTATGACACGTGTGCTACAGAATTCATATATGCAGGTAATTAGTAAGGAAGGAGATATTCCTACTGATCCACATTGATTGATTGATTTACTTTTAAAAACTTTTGTACATAGGTGTGTGGACTGTGTTTTGTTAATAAGTTGAGTGTAACAATGGATTCTCACCTCCTTTGTTTTACTTTCGCATTTTATTTTGTTAGTAGATTTCTATAATTTATTTTATCTTTCACGAACTTGCTAAAATATCAGTTTGTAAGCATCAACAATACTTTGTTCTGCTCTGGTACCAATAGTGATGATATAGTACCAGAAATTTTGTTCTGGTCTGGTACCAGTAGTCTTGTGTTGGTCCGGTACCAAAAGTATGTCCTTATATGCTACTATCAGGAAATATCAACTAATTGACAAAGAATTCTATGTCTATTTAAATATATTATCTGTTTAACTGGCCACATCTGGCTTTAAGGGGATCTTCATCTCTCCCATGGGCCCTTTAACGCCCTTCATGTCAGTGAACTTGGTTGGAAACAAGTCATGATATTCATGTAGTAACTCTGTGATCTTGTCAATAGTGCCATCATCCCAATTATCTCCAAAATTTGCAAGCTTCAGTGTTTTCTCTGTTCCAATATTGAATTTTTTTATTTTAATTGGTTGTCCAATGAAAGGTAGCTAAACTCATGATCCTTCTATGTCTCTCTATCCTTCTGTTTCCGTGATGTTCACCTTCCTAGGATCATCATCTTCATCGGCATTGATATTGTAACAACCCTACAATTTATGAAGAGGCTTAGTCCATTCGTACTCTTCTTGCTCCAAAGGGAGGCTAGGCGCCTCCTCAAATACTTTCTATATTACAATATGTAACACTTGATCCACTGTAGGATATTGTCTTTCAAATAAAAAGGTAGTTACAAAGTTCTGAGTCATACCTTCCCAATCTACAATGATGAGGTGTAGTTCTGTTTGAAGATACCAATTGATAAGGGTTGTTTCCAGTGTGTTAATGAATTTGTGTACCCACTACTCTTGAGGAATGTTTCTCCAGGATTCCTCGCAACTTTGCACATGGTTCTTCGGACATCTTTGACCTATGTACCTAACTTCGCATCCTTCTACTTGTTCTTAAAACTGTGTTGTGATCAAAGTGATACATTGTATCCAGTATGTAATGTTGGTTTTTTGTGTCCCCCACCATCTTGCTTGATTTTCTTTCAAGGCCTCATCCAGTGCCAACAATCTTTGTTGTATTGGTACAATTTCTTCAAATTCCAACAAGAAAGCTTCTAAATTATTTAGACCATCAAAGGTGGGCAAGTTACTTATTGTTGTGCCAGTCTAGCAAACTTCTCTAGTTAATCTAGAACATCTCCTTGTAGATACTTCATACATTTGGTTCTACCAGTTCTCCAGTGCTTCTTCTGAATTTGATGAACATGCATTGTCACTTTGCCAACTTAGGTTTCCATATATTGTAGGATTAATGTAATCCTATTGTCTGGCTATCAATTTGTATATGTTTTCTAGTTCATATGTGTGGTCTTCCTCTCTGATGGGCTATGTGTATCTAGGACCTTCATCAAGATCTAGAGGTACGATGACCCTAAGTCCATCTCCTTCAAACGTCATTCTTCTTTTCTTCAAGTCAACAACAATTGGATTAATGAAATCCCAATCAATTCCTAACAATGTGGGGTAAGTACAACTCTCATCGACTATCTCAATCACCTCGAAGTCCAAAAATGTTCTGACCCCATTGATGTCCACATGGACATGTTCCGGTATTCCGAATGGGCTCATAGCTTATTGATTGGCCATCCTAATCCTGATGGGGGAATAGATCAACTTAGGTTTTCCCATCAGTGCCTAGGTCTTCTTTGTCATGACATTGACCTCCGACCCTAAGTCAAGGACCACATAGTCTATATCATACTCTCCAATTTGAGAATTCAGGTGTAGTCCCTTATTTTTCCTTCTCTTTTTGGATAGTTTATGTACTTCTTTATTCAGTAGAGGATCTATCTTTCCTAGCTCATGTTGTTTGATCAAGTTTTGTAGCTCTTGTACAATTCTCTCATCCTTTATCAAATTAATTCAAGTGCATAAAAATTCCATGAGCTTACTTACCTCTTTTCTTTCTCTGGGTGAAGAAGATTGATCAAATGCTAGAGGCATTCCATATTCTCTTACTCCTAGTCAAGCCTTTGATGAATATGCTTGATCTCTCCCAAATTCTTTTCTTACTTCCTCGAATGTTTGTTTCTCTTTCTTTGGGTCAAACTCTTGTGTCTTCTCTGTATCTTTTCTGACTCCTGATTGTTCTGTAGTCTTCCCTGGAGTCACCCTGTCTTCTCCTATAGCAGCGCCTCCTCTAGTGATAACAACGACTCTGGGATCGACTCCATGAGGTTCTATTGTGGTTAGTTGTACTTGTTGGTTTCCTCCTCATCTTTCTTGAAGTTTGACTAAAAGCGCAGGACAATCTTCTATGACATGTTCAAATGAGTTACAGTAACTGCAAGTGGTACAAGGATTCTAACAGTGCCTTTCCAAATGTCATGGCTCTGTGCAGTTATAACAAATGATCTAACCTCAACCTCGACACATACCTCCTGCCCATCCTCTTCCTCTGAATCCACCACAAGGATTGAACTTTCATCTTCCTGGGGAATTATATTGCATAGTGTTCCCTTCTTGTTGTATTTCGCCTTGAATTTTGTATATGTCCCTTGACATTTCATGCATGAGGTCATAAGCTCTACAATCCATATCATCATGCCCTACTGACTTACAAAATGTGAAATACATATGTGTGGGTGTCTAAACATATTTTTTCATGTAATAGAATTCACCAGGGCAATGCCTATTTCTATATACCTCGCACCAAGGTAGGGTAACTTTCTTCAAAGGGCTCGGAGCTCCAGATGCCAAGGACTTGTGGAATAGGGGACAATGCTCTTTTTCATGGCCTTCCTATTTGCATCTAATGCACCATATATCTTCTCTCTTATCTTTTCCCTTATGTTTTTTCATATCTTCGACATGCAATGATAAGCTAGTTAACTGACATAAAATTTGACTCATACCTGAGTTGGATTCTCCCATAGGGGATGATTCTAGCTTCATGGAAATCTTCGATGCATCAACCTGTGAAGCAATCTTCTATTGTATCAGAGGGACTCTGATGTGTGGTAAGAGGGAAGCAATGAACCATTCCTTGTTCTGCTCATCTGGGATATGAAAATCCAGTCGGCCTATTAATTTTTTAAATCTCTGATCAAACTCCCAAATAGGTTCAGATACTTGTTGCTTGATTTATTTCAACTCTGTAATGCATTGTGACTCTGACTTAGGTTTCTTAAATTCTACAACCAACACATTCTTGATCTCATTTAGGGATTTAGGTTGTGTAGTTCCTTGGACAAGCTTCATGTACCAGCTCAATGCACAGTCTCTCAGGGTAGTACTAAACTGAGCTCATTTAACAGCTTCGTCGGTGACATTCTTAATACTCCATACAGCTTCACATAAAAACCAATGCTGATCAGGATCTTCAAATCCATCTCCCCTAAAGGTGGGTAACCTCATATCATCTACCATAGATCTTCTTGGGTTTCCTGATTGAATGTGCGATGAACCACTTGTACCATTGATCTGAGTTCTCTGATAACTTAGGTTACTCGAGTTGCTTAGTGCTATTGAAACAACAGGAGGAGTAATAGTACTTATTTCAACAGTCGACACAGTTCCTAAAGTTTTTGTCTCTTCTCGACGAGGTTCTTCAGTCTTCTTTTCTTCTACCCTAGCGAACTCTGAATTTTCCTTGTTCAGTAGATCTTCCTCTTCTCCACTATAAAACCCTTCTTCCTGTAGAAGAGGTCCGTGATCTTGCTCAAACAAGTTCACCAAAGGAACTTCCCTAAAGGTCCTTCCACTACACATATTTCCAACCTCTATGTTGTTGTCGCTGTTTGAATTATTGAACATTAGCCTTCCAATCTGACCCACTATTGTATCTTCAAGATGTTCTTCTCATGCAATAGCATCTTGATCTTCAACTTCAGAAATTATAAAAAAATTCCTCTAGGTCCCTTAAAGAAATATCTTTCTCCTTGGCTATATGAATCTACGTTGTTAATAGAAAACTCGGTGATATACCCTTCGATGGTACTATCAAACCAGTGATCTACTTCTCCTGACATGGCGTTAACAACTCTCTTGACCTTCTTGATCAGTGCCAACATCCAAACCCCAGATGGCCTAGATCTGATCTCAAACTGGGTATTTGCTAACCTGTTTAACCACTCATATATCTCCTTATGAATCCCTCCAAAGAAAATCTTGTGTATATCAATAAAGATATACCTTCCCAACCAGAGCTTAGTGCTAAACTTAGGGTTCTTGTTATGGGCTTTTGGGAAGTCCTTTTCTTGTTCTTATATCCACTTTTGAATCTTTGTCTTCGATGGAAACCACCTTGACATTCCCTCAAGAAGATTATGGTCATGACAATGGAAACATTTTTTGTCACAAGGGTAGACCCAGTGTTGAAAATTCAACAAGAAACATGTGTCTAATTTACTTTTCCCTTAAATAAATTGGACAATAAATATTAATCTATTATCTCATAATTACTTGAAATAATTAACTGAAATGGAAAATCAGTTAACTATGGGAAATTCAAGTTCAAAGGTTGGCTAGTAAGACATGGAGGTGACTTGAAGTTGTAATAGAGTTATAAGTGTAGTTATGAGATTTGTGAAGTAGTTTAACTCAGTTAAGTGAGTTAAGCCCAATTGTACTAGTTATAACTGAACTTACACTAGTGAGATTTCAGTGAATTAATTATTAATTAATTCAAATCAGTGAACTCACATGCAAATAAAGATTCACCATGGTTAACTACATGCATGTTAGATCCAGTGGAGACCTAGTTGAGATAACAGGTGAAAGGGACAGTTTGGCTATCAGTTGTGATTTGAGTGAAGTGCACTCATGCAATCACACATGCAGTGGATATCCTTATGAGCATGCGAAAACTAGGAAATTTGAATTGATTGTGAGAATTCTAATTGCAGGGATTGTACAGAGGAGGCCGGTTGTTTGAAGACAGAAATTGGCACATGTATTTGCTGAGTTTTGTATGACAGTGTGAGAAAATTGTATTGTACTGAGAGCTCTTGGATTAGATTTTTGTATGAGATTGTTTCATGATCCATCATATACATAATATATGATAGTGGGGGTTTTAGCTTTATGCTTTCCCTGTAAAACTTTTGTTTTATGTGTTCTTGATATTTCACTTTGTGATCATGGTTTAATTTATGCAAGAATATTAGTATAAGTGATTACGTATTTAACAGTGGAATATAATTGTTAGATCAAGAGAATCGTAGGAAATACTTAATTTTTATTGAAATTTATACATGGTATCAGATCCACAGAGCCACGGAAGTGAGGTGCGAAAATAATAGTATTTTCGCAGGTCCTGCCTCTGGCAGGGTGCCACGGCATAGCACTGAAAACTTTGCACATTTTTTAGAGCAGAAATTATCGCACCCTACTCAAAGGAGAGGTGAAAACCTCCCTTAGGATTCTTGCAAGTTTCTCAAAGGAGAGGTGTGAACCTCCCTCACCCCACTATGCAGTACAATGCGAACTCCCTCAAAGAGTTCGCAGGCTAGACACAGGTGAGGTGCGAACTTCCCTTAGGCTTGTAATTGGTCAAGTGCAAACCTCCTAGGGAAAGAAGGATTGCAGCAGTTGAGTTTGTGGTTGGATAAAATTTGAATTTGTAGAAGGATTTTCTTGGTGCTACAATTAATTCAAGATCGAACTACATTGCTTGGAAGGACACGATGGAGCTAGTACTTGAAGACAATGGCTTGAAGGATTTGATTGACAGAGATGTTCCTAAGCCAGTTGCTACAGACACTACAAATATTGATGCATGGAAAAAGAAAGTGGAAAAGGCAAGGAGGATTCTGTTGGAGGGAGTACGAGACCACATTGTCTCAAGTCTCCATGGGAAAACCACACCACATGAAATGTGGAAGGTTTCGACAGATCTATTCCAAAACAACAATGACCATAGGAAATTGGTTCTCAAAGATAAAATTAGGAAGGTCAAGATGGAGAAGGGCGACTTGATTCCAAAATATCTCACGAAGTTTTTCCAATGTTGGGATGAGATTGGAAGTGTGGGAATAACAGTCGATGTTGATGATTTGGTGAGCTTGGATCTCCTAGGACTTCCCAAGATTTGGCATAGTTATCAAGAATCTATCAATGGAAAGGAAAAATTTCCAGATTGGGAACGACTATGGTCGGATCTAGTGCAAGAGGAGTTCAGGCGGAACACCATAGATGTATCTTCATCAAAGCATGACGATGAATAGGATTGTGCTTTGACTACCAATGCAAGGAAAGGGAAAGGGAAGAAGTTCCATTCAAAATCCGAGTCTAAAATCAAGAAGCTGGATTTTTCCAAAGTGAAGTGTCTTCACTATCATGAGAATGGGCATCTCGCTACTAACTCTATGTAGAAGAGAAAGAACAAGACAGTTGTTGGAGCTGCAAATGGTGAGGCTCTTGTCTCGCAATTTGAACTTGACTTATCTTTGATTGCATGCATGGCCTCAAGTGCATCGAGATCAGTGTGGTATTTGGATAGCAGTGCTTCCTACCACATGACGAGAGATAAAGAGTCTTTCAGTGACTTGGAAGATAAAGATATCAGAATGAATATAGATATGGGCAACGATAGACGATACAGTGCGACTAGTATTGGTACCATTACCTTTCAGAGGGAGTCAGGTAAACCATTTCAATTGAAAAATGGTATGCATGTTCCAGGTCTGAAGAAAAACCTAGTCTTAGTCACAATGTTGGAGGAAAGAGGCTATGATGTTACTTTCAACAGTGGAAAAGCCTACCTATGACATAAATAAACGGGTCAAGTCAAGAAGATATGGATTCGAGTTAAGAATCTCTACATGCTGGAGGTAGATGGTTGTGGTGCCATGATGGGCAAGGCAGAAAAAGTGGCGAGCCGGGAGGAGGGAGAATTATGGCACAGGCGATTATGCCATCTTCATCATGGAGCCTTGAAGTTCATGCAACAAATATCTACTGTACTTCCAAGGGGAACACTTTCTTAGTTAGATAAGTGCAAGGGGTGCACCTTGGGGAAGTATGTAAAGTCCACCCTTCATGAAAAGGAGAACCGTGCTTCAGTGATCCTTGAGAGAAATCACACAGACGTGTGTGGACCATTCTCGGTTGCTTCAACAACAAAACATAGGTATTATGTTATTTTTTTTAATGAATTTTCTCATAAATGTTGGATACTCTTCATTCAAAAGAAGGATCAAACATTCTCAAAATTCTGTGAGTTTAAAGCATTGGTGGAGAAAGAGTTGGGGAAGCAAGTGAAATATCTAAGGAGCGATAATGGTGGAGAATACATCTCTAATGAATTCAAATAATTCTACAACAAAGAAGGAATTCGAAGAGAACTCATAGCGCCTCATAACCCACAACAAAATGGGGTTGCGGAGAGAAAGAACAGAACGATTGTGGGTGTTGCACGAGCAATGTTGCATGATCGGGGCCTACCAATGAATTTATGGGCAGAAGCATGAAATATTGTGGTTTATGTGAAAAACCATTGTCCTCATAGAGTACTTGACATGAGTACACCTGAAGATGCTTTCACTGGTAAGAAACTTGATGTTTCTCATTTTAAAATTTTTGGCTCATCTGTTTATGTGCATGTGACCAAGGATTCCAGGAAGAAGCTGGAACCGACTGCTGAAGTTGGGATATTTGTGGGGTACATAGAAACACCCCATAATTATCGTGTGTATTTTCCTAACATTAAGATGACTGTTATGCGACGGGATATAAAATTCGATGAGGGGAAAGCCATGCGGTTGTTGCTTGAGAGGAAGCTAGGCTTGCATGTAGAAGAGGAATTGTTGGTTCCCAAAGATGAATCTCAAGATGTGGATTAGCCACATGAGGAGGTTCATGGAGTGGAGGAAACCAATCATGCAGAGTCATCCATTAGAAATGGCAGAAAGAGCACCACAAAAGCTGACAGATTGAGACTAGATGTCGCATAGAATGTAGGATCCCCTACTTCACAGCGCAGACAGAGACAATCTCTTGATCGATTTACTAGATACATGGATCTCATGAGTAAATGTATTGTGACTGAACCATATTCCTTTCAGGAAGAAGTGTAGGATCCCACTTGGGTTGATGAAATGGTAGAGGACTATGACTCCATTGTCAAAAATAGTGCATGGGAAATTGTCCCAAGACCGGTTGACAAACTAGTGGTAGGTTCGACATGGATCTACATGGTAAAGCAAGTTGTTGATGGGAGTGTGAAGAAATAAAAATCTAGGTTTGTGGCTCGAGGATTCTCATAGATCAAGGGGATAGATTATGATGAGACCTTTGTAGATGTTGCAAGGTACTCTTCCATAAGATCCATCCTTGCACTCTCAGCGTAGATGGACTGGCGCATTCATCATATGGATGTAAAAACTGTGTTTCTCAATGAGATCATTGAGGAAGAAGTGTACATTGAACAGCCAGAAGGTTTTGAGACCTTTGAAAGAGATTCACATGTGTGTAGACTCAAGAGAGCACTGTATGGGCTGAAGCAAGCACCCCATTCTTGGTACACTCAGATAGACATCTATTTCACTATATTGGGCTTCACCAAAAGTGAAGCGGATGAAAACCTATACCAAATTTTGGTGGAGGGTAAGCTCTTAATCATCGTTCTTTATGTTGATGATTTAATACTGAATGGTGATGAGCAACTGATACACTCATGCAAGGATGACCTTGCAAAGGAGTTCGAGATGAAGGATTTGGGCCTCCTTCATTATTTCCTTGGATTGGAAATATGGAAGCGAGATGGTGAACTTTTTGTGTCTCAAGGCAAGTATGCAAGGGAGATACTGGGTAAGTTTCACATGGAAGGCTGAAAACCCATGGATACTCCTCTTCCAGGAAACTGGAGGAAAGAGGATGCTACTTCTGGAGAGGTAGTGGATTCTACTGTCTATCAACAGTTAGTAGGTTCTCTAATGTATTTAGTGAACACGGGACCAGACATTTTCTATGCGGTTAACCAACTAATTCAAGCGATGGTTAAGCCTACCAAATGCTTTTGGAAGGTGGATAAGAATGTCCTAAGATATCTGAAGGGAACATCTGAGTATGGATTATGGTAAAGAAAAATGGATGAGGTGAAGTTGCATGGCTTCACGGATGCAGATTGGGTGGGAATCCCAACAGACAGAAAGATCACATCATGGGGGATCTTTAGTATCAGATCTATAGTTGTTTCTTGGTACAACAGGAAACAAAGATCCATGGAACTTAGTTCAGCAGAAGAGAAATACATGGCAGCGAGTCAAGCTGCATGTGAGGTTGTTTGGATGAGAAATATCTTTGTTCATTTGTTTGGTTCTCATTTAGATCCGATAGTGATTCATTGTGATAATCAGAGTTGCATTAAACTCTCGATTAATCATGTGTTTCATGATAGATCTAAGCATATAGATATCTGGTATCATCATCTAAGAGATTGTGTGCAGTGGAAGATCATGTTGATTCAATACATTCCTACAGAAGATCAGGATGTAAACATTCTGACGAAGGTGCTCACCAGGAGAAAAAATGAATATCATAGAGACAAGATTGGGGTGAAGGATAATCCCTTTCTTGTTGAGAGGGAGTGTTGAAAAGTCAACAAGAAACATGTGTCTAATTTAATTTTCCCTTAAATAAATTGGACAATAAATATTAATATATTATCTCATAATTACTTGAAATAATTAATTGAAATGGTAAATCAGTTAACTATGGGAAATTCGAGTTCAGAGGTTGGATGGTAAGACATGGAGGTGACTTGAAGTTGTAACAGAGTTATAAGTGTAGTTATGAGAGTTGTGAAGTAGTTTAACTCAGTTAAGTGAGTTAAGCCCAGTTGTAATAGTTGTAACTGAACTTACACTAGTGAGAGTTCAGTGAATTAATTCTTAATTAATTCAAATCAGTGAACTCACATGCAACTGAAGATTCACCATGGTTAACTACATGCATGTCAAATCCAGTGGAGACCTAGTTGAGATAACAGGTGAAAGGGACAGTTTGGATATCAGTTGTGATTTGAGTGAAGTGCACTCATGAAATCACACATGCAGTGGATATTCTTATGAGTATTTGAAAACTAGGAAATTCAAATTCATTGTGAGAATTCTAATTGCAGGGATTGTGCAGAGGAGGCAGGTTGTTTGGAGTTAGAAATTGGCACATGTATTTGCTGAGTTTTGTATGACAGCGTGAGACGATTGTATTGTAATGAGATCTCTTGAATTAGAGTTTTGTATGACACTGTGAGACGATTGAATTGTACTGAGATCTCTTGTATTAGAGTTTTGTATGAGATTGTTTCATGATCCATGATATACATAATATATGATAGTGGGGTTTTTAGCTTTATGCTTTGCCTGTAAAACTTTTGTGTTATGTGTTCTTGATATTTCACTTTGTGATCATGGTTTAATTTCAGCAAGAATATTAGTAGAAGTGATTATGTATTTAACAATGGAATATAATTGTTAGATCAAGAGAATCGCAGGAAATACTTAATTTGTATTGAAATTTCTACAGGGTTTGGCTCTAATGGCGTACCAACAAGCCCTAACTACTGGCCCTATCGGTAACACCTGCGAAGCAGATGTAGTCTCACTCGAAGTAGCTATAGGGGGTTGTAGGACACAGATGTATACAACCAGAGGAAATGTAAAGTGGATCCAATACAACAACAACACAACATCTAGATATCAGTTACCATCTTAGACCTACTTCACACATTTATCTATCAGATCTAACACAATAATGTAACAACCATATATCAAAAGGCTAAAGAACACAACATAAATCACACACAACAACAAGATGTATGTGGTTCACCCTCTCCCTAGGGCTACATCCATAGAACTATTCTTTATAATATATTAAGTGAAAGAATATAGTATTATCTGTGCTCTTAGCTAGCAAATCTTCTCTCTTTATCTCTTCTCTCTTTCCCCCTTCCCTAAGAACCCAGTTGCAGGGTTGATCTTCTCACCCAGCTGAAGATCTTACAATACAAAATTCTCTCTCAGCACAATACTTCCCTCTTAGTAGTAACAACAATCACTCATCATCACATCATCAAACTTTGAACAATGATAACAACAACCCATTCCAGGTCCTCTTGACCTTTATTTATACATTAAAATAGCTCACTGACAACCTTAGGCCAAAACCTAAGTGCCAAAACCCTAGATACAAAAACCCTAGGTGTCTGGAACCCTAGGTCAACTTGACCCCCATTTTCAGGGCTTCGCCAGCCTATCTTTTCTTCTTTCTCACATGGTGCTCTCAAAGAATCTACTGGTGAATTTTTTCGTTTACTGAGTTGTCCACGATTCATCTTCCTTTTTTATTTGTTGTCCTCAATCTCCTCATCCAATGAATTTATTTCTCCTACTCCACTCTGTCTTTTCTTCTCTTTTTCTCACTTCGACCCAATATTAGTCATTGGTCTTCCACGCAGTTCACATTTCGTCTTTTCTGCCTAAATATTCGCTTTCTTCCAGAACCAAGGGCCAACAGGGTTATTCAAGGGGTTCAGAACAAACCTGAACTTCAACATATCCTATCATCCTGAGTCTAACGAGAAAATAGAAAGGGTGAACTAAGTGATAGAAGACATGCTAAGGATGTATGTTATGGACAAACCATCTAAATGGGAGAATTATCTACACTTGGTAGAATTTGCTTACAACAATGGGTATCAAGAATCACTGAAGATGAGCCCATTTGAAGCACTTTATGATAGAAAGTGCAACAACCTAGTAAGATGGGACAACCTAACTGATAGGGCAGTGGTTGGGCCAGAGTTCCTAAAGGAAATGGAAGAGAAAATGTTGAATATTAAGCAAAATTTGAAGGCTGTCCAATGTTATCACCATAACAATTTTCTTTTGATGCAATCCAAGTCTTGAAATTTGGCGAGGAGATACATTGGGGTGGAGGCGTGATAGTTTGGAGGATCATGTCACATCTAGCATAGAAAGGCCAATATACCAGAGGTGTGGAAGTTGATGGGGTCCAGAAGGACACAGATCGACAGTCAGGAGACATATCGGGCGAGTAAATAGCGTGAAGGTTAATCACTTGAGAGTGGTGTTGTGGGTCAGAAATCCCTCCTACGGACTAGCACTAAGGGTTTTATCATGCATGCAGAAATGACCTAAAGATTCTTACTTTTTACCATCATCCCATGCCTAAACCCCATTACTCATGTAAATACAAGGCTCAAGAGATTAAGTTGACGTACCTTATTTTTTGTGTTTGATGTCGATCCCTTTTCGTGCTTGGTCGTTCTTTGAATGCAACTCTCCTCCCAATGATGACCTGCATTCACTAAATACAAATAAAGAAATCCACATGCATTTGATCTATGAACTAATGGGTTAGAGATTTAATCAATCATACAATCAATATTCCAATATTGACAATCTCATATGGCAGGATGGGAAAATCAATTCTTTTATTAAGTTCACAATGATTCCTTACAATGATAAAGTTAGCCACTGCTCCTCAATCCTAGTCCTGGGCTCTTCTTCCACTGTCTTCCAACTACTTTTCTCTATACTTCTCTTTGCACAAGGATGGCTAAAGGTTGGGACAAAGGGAATGCTTAATCGGGTATAGTTTCTTTACTATGATTCTCCTCCTTTCAAATGGGACCCCTAACCCTTCTTTTATAGGCTAGAAGAAGCTAGGTATTTGGTCAAGTAACCGACCATGCATGGCTGAAAGGTTTAGTTAAATTACCCAAAGCTATGTGTTTAGTCATCAACTTTACTTTTTTTGTGCTTTTGTAGGTACACGCGGGGTGTCTTGGGTCAGCTAGCATGTACATGCGTGCAGTAATGGAGAAAGGCGTGTGGGTCTTTATAAAAGGGGTTTTTAAGAAGAGGTATTCAACAGTGTTTTGGCAAAGAAGGAATATGAGATGGCCTGATGCAAGGTAAGCATGTGTGGTGAAAATTAGGGTTATAACAAATGCCCCCTAATGTGTGAGGTCAGAAGAGCATTTGATGGCCAAAATACATTAACAATCTTCTCCAACATTCCAAACAAGTGAGCCCAGGGACCAAAAATCGGGAGGTGCCTTCTGTAAAATAATAATTGTCTCACTAAGGCGTGCATACCCATGATCGAGATGAAATAAAATCATGGCTACTAATCAAATACACTGTAGATCCATGTCATATAACTGTATAAAGTGTAGCCGCGAGAAATACACAACAGAGCTACATCTCGAAATCAAAAAGATATACATGTAGAGTATCCATCTTATAGAAGTTGATGAGGCATGATGGCTAGAGATGAGGTCTTCAAAGCTCGAGAAACAACTTCAAAATCTTCAAAACTCAGGTAGGAGTGTAATATGAGTGTGCGACTTCACTACCCAGAGGTCTTCGATGGCTCGTCGGTCATGGACTAGAGGATCTTGATGAATAGACTGAAGGCTTCATTGATCTCTAACAAAGACTTTATTGGAATTTTGGGATGGCCAGGCATGATGGCAAGTGACAAACTACAGAGGGGTTGACTCAGGCTTGGTAAAACTTCCCTTTAACAATATCACGACAACTGATGAGACTTAGGCAGCATATCATTTGACATAAGTTCACGATGCAGGAGGCAACGCAAACTCTCCATATGTTTGGAAGGATAACCAAATGGAGGAGGACACAGCTCTATCTAGCGAGAAAAGATTCCTAAGATCGTATTAATCCCAGATTTTGATGAACAAATGGACAGATGTGATTTATCCAAGGGTGACTCATTATGCTGTGAATACAAATAAACTACTTTTCCCTTCCTCTTTTTTGGGTATACATATATTTTTTTTGTCTTTTTCAATAATTATGGAAAAAGAATAAAATAATGTTACGTTACAAAGGAGGAATGAGTGTCGCAAACATACAAGTTCGAGGCACAAGAACAATACTGATGTTCAAATAAAGGACACTCAGGAAAAATCCCTCTTGGGACCAAAGGTGTCAAGACGCAAAGGCAAAGTGCTACAGCTATTGCGTATAAGTCATGCTTCATAGGGTTCAATTGAGAGCAACATGGATCCGACATTAGACCAAAGACACAGGTATGAAAATGCGGTTTAAAAAACACACAATGGTAATGTCCTTCGATGTAATTTTAACGAGCCCAAAGAAGGTAAGCTCATCAGTTTTTCATATTGAGAGATTCTGAGAAAATGTAAAAGGAGACTCCAATGGGGTAGCTTTTTCAAAGGTAGTCTAGTCGGTTCGAAAAAGGGGTAAACTATCACCGACAAGACGTCTATTCAAAACCATTTTAACGAGTGTGATAAAGACAAGATCACTCGGCCATTTTTTCATTTTTAAGGAGTCTGAAAAAAGCTTAACTATGGACTCCGTCAGGAATGTTCTTCTAGACCATTTTAACGAGTGTGAAAGAATCAGGTCACTTGACGATCTTTTCAATTTTAGGGAGTCTGAAAAGAGATTAACTATGGACTCCGTGGGGGTTCCTTTTTCGTACATTTAGTCCCTCAAGCCTAAAAAAGGGTTAAAATGATACCTGAGGGTACTCTTCTAGAGAACTAGAGTTCCTTAGAGTATACCTTTGTTCATACAGTTGACCTTCCAGACCAAAAAAGGGGTAAACTACCACTGGACAAACATGACTTCAAATTTCAATTTAACGAGCATGAAAGGTCACAAGATCGCTAGGAAATCTTTTCATGTTTAGAGGGTCTGAAAAAGGATTAAAAGAAGACCCATTATGTTTTTTGGGAGTCCCGAGGGTGAGGTCAAGAGTGAAAAGGAATCATGCAAATGAGGCTCAAACTCATAATCAAGGAAAAACTATGGAGGAATCCCAAACCTATAGTCGTTAGTGACAACATGGACACCGTCATGCAACTAGGATCTACCTAGGGCATCCATGTTATGGTAGGCTCTACCACAAAATTAAAACACTTCTAAAGCATTAATGAGGGTTATGTGTCATGACTCGGTGGGATCGATCCTATGGAAAAGTGGAAAAGACAACGCGATGCAAAAAGTGGGGGTGGAATCCGGACTTAAATGCAACAAGCTGGGAAAAAATGACTTTTTACCAAAGGACCGTCCAAATGCCCAAATCTCAAAAATTTTCCAAATACCCAAAGGAATACCTCCCTTGGTCATCCAAAGAAAACTCTCGAACCACCTTAACTGATTTTTAGTTTAGAAAAAATGACAAAAGGGTCTGAAAATTGACAAAAAAGGGCCATAAAACTTTATAAATAGAAGCTGGCAGCTCATTATCACCATTGTTAATTCAAAAATTGACTAAAAGCTAAAACTGCCCCTTTGTGAAAAGAATTGATTCCAAGAGCTTTGGTGGACAAAACAACCATCTGCTTGGACCAAGTAAGTATAAACTCTCTCCTCTTGCAATTTAAATCTTTATTTATGCTTTTAGTTTCAAGTTTTGGGGGGGCGTCGACCCTCAAAAGGTTGGCCCTAGGTCCACGTGGGATTTCTTATGACAGACCACGTGTACACTCAGGCAGAGGAAAAAATGCACGTGTGTACACGCGACTATCATCATTACAACTCGTGTGGACCCTTTATTTAATGGAAATTTTTTTAAAAAGCAAGGGTTAATCCTCCTGAACTTGGTTTTTTGCAGGATGTATGTTCACTGGAGGGAAAGAGAGCATGAGGAGATTAGTGCGTTGGTCGGGGAAGACCCTAATGTTGTTGCTTCCTTAATGCAATGTGGGCTGCTAAATTATTCCTATGTCCTTTTATACGAGAACAACCTAGGCTATTGAATGCCTTGGTCGATTATTGGCATCCCAACGTAGAGGCATTTGTGTTAGAGGGGCAGTCATTGGTGCCTACTACAGAGGCTATATAATTTTTGACTGGCCTCTCCAGGAGAGGGGAACCAGTCAATTTCTAGACATTTCCTTCGAGGCCTCATAACATATCAGAATTGATAGGACTTTATTGTGAGGCTGGTACAGACCGATCGAGCTATCAGGTGCCAATAAGATAGATCATTGATTTATCATTGCAGACGATTGTGTTTCTTATCGGGTAGATGACTGGTTCTGTAGCTCTACATCAGGCGTCCCGTGCACAGATGAACTGTGCAGTCCAGTGCTTAAATGCACAGATATTTGACTAGAGCACTACATTGCTGGATTGTATGAAGAGGCAGCTGACAGATTGTCGGTTGCAGACATAGAGGAACTTCGGGTTCAATACGATTCTATACTCTTTATTCTTTGAAATATTTCCTAGTTTCAATCCTCGAGTGGTGGTACGAGGACATCAGGCCTCTCTTCTTATGGTTTGTAGATGGGCAGTGTTACTACCACGATAGGGTGGTGGAAGGACCAATGAGTCCTTTGATGATTACTTCTTTTCTTGGTTGTCGTGATATATCCCGGTCATAGAGGATTACCCTTATGTTGGGATTGATTTATCGAGAGACCCTGAGATATTGGTACCTCCTGGCAAGGAGCGAGGAGAGATGGGTAAGTTTGTATCAGGTTTTTTTTTTGTGAAACATATATAATTTTTATGTTGTTTTTTATATATATCATTTTTTTATACCAGATTATCTGACAGATATGTGTCTATTATGTGAAGATGTGGGACCAGTGTGACCTGCGGATTATGAGAAGAAAATGCATCGTCCTCGACCAGGGGTCGCACCTGTCGTCGTAGGGGGACTAGCAGCAACAAGAGAGCTTCCAACCAGTGAGGCTGAGAGGGTTTTGAGATGAGTTGAGTGAAACTTTACCTCACTCACCCGCACAGTCCCTATGGAAGAGATTGAAGATCTACCACCATCTATGTAGCCTCATGTAGTGGGGGCACCATGGACGTGGGTCTGACTGTTTCAGCATTTGGAAAATGTTGTTGATCATTACAACAGGGCCCACAGGCCCTGACCTTAGTTAGTCTAGACTTTTCACGTGCTGAGAGCACTACTTGTATATATTTTTTGAGGGCATAAGCCCCATGAATTGTTACTTGTCATATTTTTGAGGTGCTTGCGTCCACCTATGTAATCTGGTGCTTCTGATATTATATATGGATTTTTATGTATTTTTGTGTCTTATGGATCATATTTTCCTTTAAAAATGTATTTACATGTTTACGTGTATGTCTTTTTATATGTGTGTGTGATGCCAGTCTCAAGTTTGATTACCTAGAGTATCTGTAACTTGGTTTAATCTCCTAGGAACATGAAAATATGTAATATAATCAAATATTCGTTATAAGAGATGTACCCTAATGAATCTTCAGTGTAAAGTCGGATCATGAGCATGGTAGACTCTATTTAACTGAGACAAAACCAGCTAAGCGTCTAAATAGACCCAGAGATGAGAGATACCAAATGACAGGGCGTCATGAAGCAATTCAATAACTACACTGTACTCGACGACATTATTTGTGGTGTCACCTAAGCATATACCTCCGAAAGATAATAATTGGCCTCGAGATGTAAAAATTACCCAAGCTACAAAAGCAAGCCTCCAAGTGTGCCGGCTAGCACCGTTTGTGTACCCAATGAACACCTCTGATTCACTTGACATCTTCCACAGTGGAAAAAGATAACATCAAAAATGACACATCCATAATACTAAAAGAAACTAGAAAGTAGTAGGACAAAGACTATACATATGTTACAAAAAGTTACCCAAGGTGACCTACCTATGAGTAATACTTCTTGAGGTAGAGCCCATTTCTAGGCTTCGCCAAAGCATTTCCCTCAAATTCAACCAGACGATAAGCGCCCATTTTTAGAACCTCTTTTATGATGAATGGTCTGAACCACATGGGTTTGAATTTTCCTGCTCCTAGGGGGTCCTTAACTTGGTCATAGACTAGGACAAGGTCGCCTTCAGAGAAAACCCAAGGATGAATGGACCGATCATACTGACACTTGACTTTATGTTTGTGAGCCTCGTTGGCTAGGGCCGCATCACGACGCTACTCATTGAGTCGCTCAAGGTATAATAACCGTTCTTCAAGTGGAGAAGTGTCTAGCAATAACTGTACTACCAATTTTAGGGACGGGATCTAACATTCTATAGGAAAGACTGCTTCCAGCCTGTAAATGAGTTGAAAAGGTGAGAAACCAGTTGTAGTCTTAATAGATGTTCGGTAAGCCCATAATTCTAAGTATAACATCAAATGCCAATTTGACTTGGTTGAGTTGATCGTTCACTGTAGGATGGTCTTAAGAGATTTATTTACAGCTTCCACCTGACCATTTTCTTGGGGGTAGTAGGGTGATGAATTTTCTTTCCGCAACCCAATATTTGATGTTAACTTAGTCATCATCTGGTTCTGAAATTGACTGCCATGGTCAGTCACAATCTCTCTCGGGACATCGAACCTTGCTATTATCTAGTTGAATAAAAAGGGAGCTTCAGTCTCCCCATCATATTTAAACATTGGCATAGCTTCGACCCACTTCATGAAGTAGTCTATGGCTACAATGATATAACGGTGCCCCCTTGCTGAAGGAGGGTTGGATGTAGTGTAATCAATCCCCCACTTGGTGAAGGGACCAACTATGATGATAGGGAACATGGGAGCAGGATGTTCCCTCATCTTCTGAGAGAAGATATGACACGAGTGGCACTTCTTGACCATTTCGATATAATATTTGATTAGTGTCATCTAGAAGTAACCTGCTCGTAAAATATTTTGGGTTGTTGCCAACCCAGACAAATGACCGCCACATGCTCTGATATGGCAATCGTTAAGCACGATAACTGCTTCTTCATGAGTGAGACATCGCATAGGATGCAGTCTACACCTCTTCGATACAATGTATCGCTGAGTATGATATAATTTTTGGCTTGATGGAAGATACGGCGATGCTCATCACGAGATGAAGAGGTGGCGCACTTCAAATTCTGGGGCACTTCAAAATCTAGACTAGTCATTTCTTCAATTATTGCTTCGTCAGAGGGAAAGACTAAGTCTAACAAATCGATATCAACGAGAGAGCCTTGAGCCCAAATAGGCTCTAGAATCGGATCTAACTCTTGTGTAAGAGTTGGATCTGTGTCGGACGAATCTTGTTGGACTAAAGAGTATGCTACTTTGGCTGTGGACGAGGGAATGGACATGCTAGGGTGCCTTGTCCCTTCCATCGTGGCCAATGGGGAAGGAAGTATCCACGGATTGTTGAAGTAAGTTGCAAAATGATGAAACTTGGAAAATATCAATCTTATGGTGGTCGGATATGAACTTGACATCGTGTTGAGGGGGTGGGCAATCGAAGGTACCCATCAAAGATGAGCACAAACCAATCCCTACATTGACTATTCCCGATTGGAGATTATCAATCACCGGGACCGCGGATACCCCCAATGAAGGATAAGGTCTAGAGAAAGACAATTGATCAATTGTCACAATTTGGTCCTCGTGTGGAAACAACAAGACCAGGAAAACTGTAGCAGCCACTGCTTTCATGGCATAAGTCCAACTCCTTCCTAACAAAATATTGTAGTCGAGGGATGCGTCAACTACTTCTACCTCGACGCACACGATCTTCCCTCCTAAATGCACAGGGAAAGAGGGAATGATACCATGTGGTCGGAACGAACGACCATCGAAAGCAGTGAGAAGAGTAGGTTACGGAGACAAAATGGGCTGGCTAATGGCCTTCCAACATGCCAGTGACATAACGCATGTCGAGGTGCCCTCATCAACCACCGTACGGAAAATGTTCCGAGTAATTTTTTTTGTGGGGTGAGCCACTACTATTTGAAATGCTATGTGGTAAGGCAGATGAGGTTTTAATTTGGTGTATCCAGCATGATTGTACCTGAATTACAAGTCTCGATAGATCCTAAAGAGGCTAACAAATATTTCCTCTAGGAAGGGTAGCTTTGGAGGACCTCCAAAGCGGACATCGCACAAGGGGTTTGAGACAAATCCTCCACCACAGAATAGTTCTAGGTGGCCCTTGTGTTTAGGTTGTGAGAATATTTCTTGAACGCACCTTTTGGGATGTGTGTCATTGTTTTTCCCAAAGTCTTCTCGTTCTGGAGAGGAAGAGATGGGAGTTCGACTTATTTTCCCTTCTCAAAAGTGCTTGGTTTACTGTAGTCATGCGCTCTAGTCAATATAAAAGAATCACCCTTCATCATATACACATTCATGAATGTGGGATTGCTTGAAGACAGAGAGGGTCCTTGACTACCCCCTTCCATGCTTGTAGAGGCTTGGGTTAGGTTTTTCCCATGTTGAAATGGATTAGTTAACACGGTAGGATGTTGTTGTGTCACAAACTTTTGGGCCTCTGCAAGTCGAGGACATTGGTGGGTCAGGTGCTCTTCCACGCACAGGTTGCACGGATACCTCACCTTTCATTTCTTAGTTTTGCCCCCACCAGCATTATTAGTGGGTTTCTTATCCCCCTTACCCTTCTTTTGTTGTTTTTTATTTCCTTCGGGCTGCTAGGTGGCCTTTGGATTTGTCGATTGCATGTTGCGTACATCCAATGTTTGGGTAGGGGGAGAAACTGGAACAGTTGTCTGGTTGGCCATTGTGTGTTGTATGGACAATTGTTGCAATTGTTTCGTTAGTTGTTCAACGAGCTTTGTTTGTGTTGAACCCACAATACCATCGGATTGTGATCCAGCTCTCTATCTGGGTTTATCAAGTATTGAGCGTGGCACATCTGGAAAGATCTCGTATAATAAACCAGACTAAGAATAGATTAGCTCAAGCTGTCGAGCTCTCATTATGGCATCTTCTTCGAAAAACACTCTCGACATCGTGATGTCATTGGATAATTGTGGGACCAAAGACTTAAGGAACCACTCAAGAAGGAATGTTGGTGGGACTAGTACCTTAATTAAACTCTTTTGGTGTCTCCATTCTCAGATGTGATCAAAGATATGGTCTTCTTTTGTCTGTGTGAAATTGGCCAACAATTTTGTGCCAGTGTCGTATCGCACAAGTAATTGGAAATGGTTGACGAAATCCATTGCCAATTCATCGAAGGAAGAGCATCTTGAGCGGTCGAGATCAATGTACCATTTCGTAGCACTCCCAATGAGAGAACGTTGAAACAATCACAACTATATAGATTCATCCTTTAACGAATTAAATGATCACCAAAGGTTAAAAGTAGTCACATGATCTCCTGGATATTAATTAGGCTTGGCTTCAAACTTTGGTATGTATAAAGGCAACTTCATCGGCATAGGGGGCCAACGCGGATCGTGACAAATAGGGTCATTCAACAACCTTGTCAAGTCTGGAAAATGCAAGGTTTCTAGAAAAGGTAGTTTGGGTTGTTGGTGATAACCATGGAAAAAGGGACCTGGAGTTTGACTGGCACTAGGTTGCTAGGAAAAGTTTGGCTACTGGCCTGGGTTCTGGTAAAAACCATGGCCATGACCAGTGTATGGATTCTGCATGTGAGGAGACATCATCGACTGATTCCCAAAATAGGACATAGATGGTTGGGAATGCATTACATTCGAAGGACTATGGGAAGGGTTTCCCCATGCCGATCCCATGGGCATAGGCATATTACCTTGTCTGGGGTTCCATTGGTTGTGAAAATAATTTCCCTAGACTGACATTCCTGACGAGGGAACTAATCCCTGCCAATAATTCCAAGGTCCCGATGTGGAAGAAGTTCCCAGGTTTTCCCCCTGTGCAGGAATAATACCCTACATAGGAATAGGTTTTCTGTAACCCGGATTTCCCATAGTCGGGAAAGTAGCTCATGAAAAATCGTTGTTACTAAATGCACCGAAAAAAGAAAATAGTGTCAAACCTACCGACATATTATGAGAAGGTGGTCCTTCACTCCCTGCTCCAAATAAACTATGGTGTGTGGGTGGCCCGACGGATTGCTGGTGGGTGCCACCAAGCGAAGGGGACGAAGGAGGCATATGACCTCCCCCATAAGGGAAATCATTAAAAGGAGTTGAATTTCCCCCCATGTGTCCTTGCAGAGGAGCGTTAGAGCTCCCTACCCCCAGACCTAAAGTCTATAAAGTGGAGTATGAAAGTGTAGGACTTGTACCTGAGCTAAGCATCCCGTATGAGAACGGATGGCCTGCCACACTTGGCATGAAAGGGGCAGTGGCCGCCGCCATAGACAGGATTGGACCAGTGCCCAAGGTAGATGCGGTCAAGACCATGCTGGCTCAGACTGGTGACGATGGGCCAGGAGGTGGAAAATCCCCTGTGGTGACAACCGTAGTGGGAATTTAATAATTCCCAGAAGAAGTGGCAGCATTTGTTTCCATTGTTGCATGCGACACTGTCTGGCACTTGTAAGGGTGAATCAGTACAATGATGGGTTCCAAAAGATCAGTTGTTGGAGTATCAGATGGACCAAGATATTTTTCTCCAAGTTCTAAAATGATCGTTTCCTCTGGATGTTGTTTGGGTACAGTTTCCTGTGACCTGGTCGCTTCAAAAGACCCTTGTTGGTCTAGATTTCACCTTAGTGGTGGTGGAGGTGGCTCCATTATAATCGATGATAGGCCCAGAAGCCTTCATGGTCAGCGAAGCTCGTGATCCTCCACTGTGTGAGAAGATCAAAGACACACTAGGGATTTCTATTTGTTCAAAAAACAACACACACTAAAAAGGTCCCTCCAAGATAAAACAAGAAGACAATAAACTAATTGGAAGAACAGTTACAACAACCAACACTAGAACAACTTATCGGTGTAAGTGAAACTTGACCATGGAAGCACCCTCGAGGTATACTTTGCAAAGCGTGGCCCGATGTCTATCCTAGGTACCATGGTATACCCCTGCAGTCACCTGTGTATGTCTCTAAAAAGATAGGCAACTAGGTTGTCAGCGCGCGAACAGTCACCGGGAGGGTACAGTTGAAAGTTGGGTAGACCACAATGAGCAGGGTATCAAGCCCAAAACCTGTCAAGGGTATCGAAGGAAAGTGGTCCAAAAGACAACTAAGGACCTCAAATAGATTTGAGACCCACGAAGCTCCATGGAAAATGCAATTGACGGAATCCCAAAACAAACCCTCTATATGTGTTCTCCACTACGATTGGTCCAACTTTGGAGGGGTTATCTCTGCTACCTTTCCGCATGTGACCTTGTGTTTATCCCCTGTGTTAGAGGGGGGTCCCAGATAACTTCTACGATATTGGACTTTGACACTCCCTAACTCAGGCTCCAATGTTTGATTTAATGGCCTTGAAGAGTTTCCTCACCAACCTAATTCAAGGCCCTAACCCTAAACTACTTGGTTGACCCTACAAACATAAAAAGTCTAATGAATTTTAGATTTAGTGTTAATTTTTGTGGCTTGTCTTAAGTCAAAGGTTATGAAAGTGAAACTAGTGATGTTTGAAAGATGAAAGAAAAATAAACAGAAAGATGGAAACAAAATAACTTCTCTTGACTCAAATCTTAAAAAACTTTTCAAACTAAAAATTTTCTAAGATCTTTGAACAACCAACTCAAAGTAGTATTTCACTCGACTATGAGCTACTTATGATATAATTAAACCGTCAAGAACTTATGAAAGAAAAGACTCTTCCCTGGTTACTAATGAAAAGCAACACTATTTAACCAAACAAATAAATAAATTTTTATTTTTTTTTATTTGAATGCTCACAAAGAAAAAAGGAAAAATATCAAGTAAAAACCAAGAAAACTTATTACCTAAGTGCATATCGCAAAGAGTCATTAAGCAAATTAAAACTGGACTCTCACACTTGTCTAAAAGCCTTATAAAAAGAAAATTTTCAGGAAAACTTCTTAATGAAAAAAAAGCTATGGTTGTGATCAAACCTAAGTTATTTACCGCTATGACAGAGACCCAAAAACTGGAGAGGTATAACTCTTGTCAAAGGAAAGGATGACTGCCTCACCTTCCATAAAAAAATTGTCCATGGGCACACTATTGACAGTTCAACAACAAGCATGTGCACGTGAGCTGTGTAAAGTCAGGGCACATGTACACGCATTCTGGCCTTATATAGGCCACGTGTATCTCTGAAACTCTAAGACAAATGAAAGGCCAAGCAATCCATCCCATGCTGTTACTACTGGTACTGAGAACTAGTATCTCTTGAAGACTCAGATGCTTACTTTAACAGAAAAAAGAAAACAATTCAAGGAAAACTTCATAGAACAAACCAATATGAGGTGACACCTAAGTTATAGACTGCAAAGAACAAAGACTAGAAATAGTTCTAGAAAACCCCTGAGAAGGATTATTTCTAATAGGGGAGAGGATGACTGCCTCTCTAAAAGAAATTTTTTGGAATCATACACACGGCTGACACTTCCTCAGCTAGTGTGTACATGTGGGCTATGAAAAGGTAGGGTGCAGGTACACGCGTGCAGACCTTATAGAGGCCATGTGTACCTTTGTGGGTCTCAAAAAAAAAATGTAGTTAAGAAAAGAAACAGAGATAACTAGTATGGAAGACCAGAATCTCTGTTAGCTCAGACTTTTGCAGAAACTTTAAAAACAGGAAATGAAACTAGTTCTTAAAAATACCCAAGAAAAAGCATTCCCAGAAACCCTAGAGTTCCCCAGTATGGTTTCCAATTCTTTTGTGGGTGGGAAATCCCTCCTACGGACTAGCACTAAGGGTTTTATCATGCATGCAAAAATGACCTAAAGATTCTAACTTTTTACCATCCTGTCAATTTATCCATAACAGAGAAAGAACCCACCTCTAAATAAGAAGCCCTAATTTACATGGACTACGATGTATTTGACACATAAATAACCATCTCACCCATTTATGTATCCAGAGCCAATTTGTTAGACAATGTCAGGAAACGAATACCCTTCCTCGAAGCAGCCCAAGCCTCCATTACCCCTTACATCATTGAAGTCACTTTCCCTTTCCAAAAGTTCATAAGCTCGTGTGCATAACAGTATTCATAAGAAGAAAAGGTCATTTTGAATAAGTTAGGGTCAGATATCTTATGAAAAATAGATATCATGTTAATTCGACATGCCCTTAGTATACCACAGTCTTCCCCCGTGACGTCGGAGCCCTTCGAGGAAGAGAAACTAATCACATTCTATAGAGATTGCCCCCATGAAGTAAAAACCTATTTTTACAGAGCATTGTTAAACTCGAGCCTCATTCTGAGAGTTTGTCGTTACCTATCAGTGTAAGCATCATGGTTATTGAGGTCCAATGGGCCTGCTCCATATTCAGTCAAATTCTAGGATTGGATAACAACAAGTTTGTAGTAGAGCTCATGTTGGGTTCCCTGTTGACCTTTTTTCAGTTAGATTCTAGTCAGTCGGTCTGTATTAGTTTTGAAGAGTTCATCGCTGACAATATGCATAAACAATTGGCAAATTTCAATTCACTGAGACACTTCAGGTATTACATCCACTTGCTGAGAATGTTCCTGGAAACAAATAAGATAGATTTCCTTGAATGCAAAAGGATCACAATGCTCATTTTTATAAACAAGATCATGTCTAGAGTTTATATCTTAATCTTCAGCACTGGCCTGCCAAGGTTTTTGGAAGAAATGAAAATTTCTTTATAGCCTAATCCAAAGAATAGGATAGGATATTGGGTGTTGTTCATGCACTCTACTATGATTTGGGTATATGGTTATCAAGAAGGACCTTACCTTTTTCTTGTTTTCTTGAATCACAAAGTCTTTTCCCTGGAATTCATTAGGCTAAGAATCATCTCAGAAACATAACATTTTTTGAAGATGCACAAAGCATCTAACTTAAAGTTTCCCTTCATAATAGGACACTTTGTGGTAAAAACTAGATCCTATTTGCCTTAGATCCAGGCCAAGATCAATGAATTTGGATTTGCATAGTTACAAGGGAGGAAATATGATCCGCATCAGGTTATATCTAAGAGAACACTGATGAACATACAAGGCCCCTATGAGCATGAGCATGTTGAAGGATTTAATAAACTAGCAAATCTGGAAACCTGTGCAGATATGGAAGTCACTCTGAAACCTGATCAGACACAACAAATAGAGTCATCCCCACAGTAGATCCAGACACACAAAACCTCTCCAAGGTTTATTATTAAAGATCCCAAGATGAGTATTTATAACAAGAGGAACATTTTAGAGGCCTTGGGCACCAGTAGTCAGCAAAATGTTCTAAAAAAGGTGAAGATCACATAGTCCCCACAGATAGTGAACCTGAAGGAGGGAGAACCTAAGGAGAAAATGAGCATGGAAATGGTGGAGAGAAAAACCAAAAATGAAGAAGCGAATACAAAGAGCATGCTAGAGGGTGAAAGCAGCTCAAGGGATTTTAGCAACAAGAAACATGTCTTTAGCAAGACACCTAGGGAAGTCTACCAATCCAAAGAAGATTTAGCGAATCAGTATGTTGTGAAAGGAAATATGGCCAATAGTAAAATAAGAGATTTGTTACCCGAGGTAGAAAGAATATCCTAGCACAAGTCTTCCCTATTCTCAGCCAGGGATGTAGAAAGAAAGACTTTTAACATAGCGGTGGCAGTTGAGGATAAAGTGTCTGAAATCAAGCTGCATTATGAAAATATTGGTGCCCCAAATAAGGTAAAGTTCCACATAAATGTCAGTGACATGCTATATTCAGACTACCTGAGTCTGAGTCTAAGGGTTTCAAGACTGACAACCCATGCACTCGAATTTGATGGACAATTGAAGCAACAAAAATCATCTAGGTACCAACAGAGCCTGGCAGACACAAATCAAAAGATTGGAATCTGAAGGCCCTCAAGGAGTAAAATCTTCTTTAGATGAGAAAGAGAAGATGATCCAAAGCCTAAAGAAAAAGTTGAATATGTCTACCACACAATATCCACAAACAACAGAGCTAGATTCTCTAGATCAAGAAAAGGAGACATTCAGACAAGAAGCACTATATTACAAAGCCAAAGTATTGCAGCTGGAAAAGGAAAAAGAAATTTGGTCACAAGGACAGGCATCAAAATCAAACATGGTGGCTATTGTACCTTCTACTACATAAACTGGATCAAGCATTGATGGATTGGTTCAAGCTATGTCTCAAGTAAGATTAAAGACATGGGAGATCAAGAACCTTAAATAAGTCATAGAAAAGCTGCAGCAAGAGATGAAAATATGGCCCAATTCCAAAAGGAGAATCAAGATTTTCAAGAAAGGTTGAACAAGCTGAAGACGAGGTTGAAGGGAAAAGTATTGTTGCAAGGAGATAAACATGTAATCTGGGATATTATTGTTGTTGAAGCTACTAAGTTCAGGGTTTATCTTAATTTCATAAATGACAAATACAATATGGTTATCACTTCTCAAAGAAAATGTACTATTATTAATGAGACACTAGCGAAAAATCCCTCAGAAGGGGCCCATAACGCTATTAATTTTCTGAATTTTGTGCCCATTGTTGATCTTCAGACCATTGGGGTAAAATATAGAACTACACTAATCATTTGGGCTAGGAGGATCATCGCTAAGCACAATTTGCTAAAGTCGGTTCAAACCAAAGCTATGCAAATGGAAAAAGTATACAAGAGTTTAAGGATACATTTTAACAATTGTTTATCAAGGGCCTCCCACCATTTTTTGATGGTAAAGGGAAATTATACGATCAAGAGGAATATAATTCTCTCCTCACTTAGTGCAGAATGGATCATTCCAAATTTGAAGGCCTAGAAGAGAACTTGAAGGGACCCAATTTGGTGTAATATTTGGCCACATACTTTGAGATTTTGAATCAATTTAAGAAAGTAAAGACCGGGCTTCCAACTATTTCTTATGCTACTTGCATTGATCTAGATATTCTGATAAAGGAAATGATGGATTATGAGATTCCTTCTGACTCACAGTGGAAGGAGATCGTACAGTTGGGCAGGACGAAATGAAGTTTTCCAGGGACCAGTAAGTAACTTCCAGGTGTCACCAAAATGGAAAGTTTGATAGGAGATCAGAGAAAGACAGATGGTGCAGAGGAAGCTGATCAGTCAAAGATATTTGTCCTTGGTTTATGAAACATTTTGTTTTAAATCATTGTAAATCAGTTCGCCTACAGAAACTGTTGGCTTGTAATTATTTTAGTCAGTTTTAGAAATTTAAATGCTTCAGTTTCATCCATTGTAATCAAACTCTATAAGTACTAGGAGTTTTGAATGAATTAATGTTGATATAAGTGCAAGGGAACCTTTTAGTTTTCTCTGAACTACATTGTAATTTTTTGGAGCTGAATTGAATACATATGCAGAAGCTTTTGAAGACTCTATGAAAAGATTCTAATGGTGGTGATATGATTTTTGTCTTCTCTCATCATATGTATTTCCTTTGTTCTCTATTTCCATTTGCATTGTCTTCTGTTTAAATTGGATAGTTAAAATATGAGAATTCATCTTGTGATGCTCTCGGCTTAAGAAATTTAAAATGGAGTCATTTGTTTTCTCCTTCTTCCTACACTTCTCTTAAACTCAATTAACAACTCAAATTCATTGCCTCATTTAGCCTTTATCCTCTGGAGATTTCTACCAGCCAGTCATTGTTTTCATTCACTTTCATAATTTCAACTTCATATCCCTAAGTGTCCCTCCACTTCCTAACCAACAAGTTTATAAAAATCCCAAAACAAACCAAATCTAGCCACTGATTGTCAAAGATATAACAAGTGACATGAGAGAGCCCTCTCTGAGTTGAGAAGGCTAGTGCCCAGATTTAAAGTTGGCTAAAACAGCTACCTCTGTCAATTTTCTATTGAGTCAGACAAAATTTACAGAGTGCTAACATTCTGGTGTCGTTGCCAAGAGAGAAATTGAAAAATATTGCCTAGGAAAAATGACTTAAAGATTTAGTTTGATCCCTGAGGGTGACATTGGATAAAATACTTTATTGGCTGAGATTATATTTTCCTTGGCGACTCTGTTACCAAGAGACTAGTTGCACCAAATAGTGTGAGATAGAAATCTTTCCTCCCGAGAGAATTCACACCAGGACCAACCCTAACCCAGAAGTTGCAATCCTTGTGTCTGACCCCGAAAATCTTGTACACAAAAGAAAAGAAAATCCAGTAACACTAGTGCTATGTCTAGACTGATATTTTTCCTTACCCAAGGATGGAGTAACGAGCATTGAAGACCTTGAGTTTGATGTAAAATTTGAGCAAGATCTATTCAAAAATAAATTTGAGTCTTGTTTAAGAGAGACCATCTCTGATGAAAAGAGATTCCAATATTTGATTTTATCCACATCTACCAAGCCTATAGTGATCCTCTCTCAGAACCAACAACTACTCTAACCCCTCACATCATCCATGGCAACTATATTTTCTCCCCCCATATTTCCTTCTCAACTGCATGATTTACCTCAATATTATAACCTACAGATCAAACTATATGATGTTAAAGGCAACATATAAGCCTAGAAGCATCTAGACTGGTTTAATGATTTCATAGAATTGGAAGAGGTAGACTTTGAATATGTGAAAATGAGGTTGTTTACACAAATTCTTACAGGAGAAGTGAGGAAGTGGTTCAAATCCCTTCCAGCAGCTAGTATCGTAGATTTTGAGGCCTTTGAAACCCACTTCCTTGCAAAATGGGGAGACAAGAAAATCCCCTTCAGTTGTATACGTAGTACAACAACATGAAGAGATCACTTGATGAAATAGTGCATGATTTTTCAACCAGATTCATGAAGGTCTATAATTCGATTCATGTTGAGGTAAACCCCCCCCTAAAGCTTCTCAGCTCAGATATGTTGATTCTTTTGAAAGTGATTTTTATTTATTATTAAGAGAATGAAGATATTCTACATTAGATGATATGATGACTGATGTCATAGAATTTGAAGTGAATCTAATGGCTTCGAGAAAGATAAAAACTGGCTCTGGTAGGGACATGAACAAAACTTAAGAGAAGACACAGCCTTCAACCTCACAAACATCAAAAGAAAGGTTTGAGACAATGATGAGAACCATGGAGAGAATGATGGAAAGGATGACTCTAGGTAATAGGCCTAACCCTAGAGAACATGTTGATGGTCCACCCAGAAATACGAGGAGACCAACAATCCCACAAATTAGACAAAGAGAGACAAGAAATCAGGCAAATCAGGCGAATCAAGCAGACCAAGTGAATCAGGGAAACCAAGGAAATTAGGGAGAACAACAAATAAGGAATTCTTTCCAAAATAATTATGTAAATGAGGATTATGATGGGTATTTTGAAGACAACATGAACTGTTGTGATGATAAAGAAAAAGAGATGGTTTTTACTAAAGAAGAACACGACCAGTTCATGGATGCAAGTGAGATCTTTTTGCAGGATGAGGATGAAAGGTTATTAGTAGAAACAGAAGATTACTAGACAGGATTGCAAAATTCCATCATGTAATTCTAAAGACAATATAACCTTTGAAATCAAAAAGTACCTCCAAACCCTCCAAAGGGAAATCGTCCAAAAGGAAACCCAACCGAAGAAGCTCAGAGTAACATACCTTCTTCAAGTCAACCCAAAAAGGATTCAGGTGCAAAGGATTTAGCTAGAAAAGACTCTATTGCGAAGTATTCTACTGCAAAGGGTACTATGGACAAAGTAAAGCAGAAAGAAGAACCCCAGAAGAGAATATTGGAGGCAAAGAAAGAAATAGTCACCAAAGAGGTAGAGAAAACATCATCCTCCTTTAATTTGAAAGTGAGATGGCCAAGATTAAAATTTATGTACCTTTCAATGAATTAATAAAAAACACTAAGTATAGAAATCAGATCGTCAAATTGATGAAGATGGAACAAACTTCTGATACCCTGAAAATACAAGATGATCACCCAGCCATCTTATTTGTCCCACGCGTGGAGGAAAATAGTGATACTGAAGAAGTTCCCCCTTTTTATGTTAGTCTAAAAATCCATGATATGAATCTGCACAATGCTATGTTGGATTCAAGGGCATCTCACAACCTAATGCCCAAAGTGGTCATGGACCAATTGGGCTCGGATGTCACAAGACCTTATAAATATCTATTTTCTTTTGATTCAAGAAAGGTGAAATGTCTTGGCCTAATCAAAGATCTGGTTGTGTCTTTGGCACAAATCCCAGCAAAGAACATGGTTATGGATGTAGTGGTTGCTGATATCCCTCCAAAATTTGTCATGTTGTTGTCTAGGTCATGGGATGCAAAATTAAAGGGAACTCTCCAGATGGAGATGTCATACACCACTATCCCTGTCTTTGGTCAATATAGAAGATTGTATAGAGAGGTTTTTCTTAAGTAAATGGTCATCAATAAGTCACAACCAAGTAATCATCCCATCTACTCTGTGGAAACTGAGTTGGGATCATCCATTTTCTTCAATGGCCTGTGTTGCAAAGAAAAAGAACCATAAATTGATGTGACTGAGAAATCTGATCAACAGATTGAAGAGTATTTAAAACAGCAAGATGAAGAAGAAGATCAGATATGGAAGATGATTTTTGATGGGGCTTCCTACAGAGGAGGGAGATTTGGCATTTGGATCAATCACCCCAAAGGAGATTCAAAATTGTGTTCTTATAAACTTGTTTTTGAGTGCACAAATAACATGGCAGAATATGAAGCGTTAATATTGGGGTTAAAAGTTTTGAAATAATTGGGTGCCAAAATAATTGATATACATGGAGACTCTGAGCTAATTATAAATTGAATCAAAGTCATATACCAATAAAAACACCCCAGACTGAGGGATTATAGGAATATGGTACTAGACCTCCTTGAGAAATTTCTAGACTGTAATCTTTCAACAATTCCAAGAGAACAAAATTAGGTTGCTGATGCCTTGGCTAGCTCAACAACGGTTTTCAAAGTCCCTATTTTCCCTGATAGAAGTTACAAGGTTGAGGTCAAATACAGGCCAGCAGTACCAAATAATATGAAGCGAAAGTTTTTGAAGACAACAAACAGATAGAAACCTTCCTCAAGATGGAGAATGAATTTAAGAATTTGAATATTGATGATGAATACTGTGATGATGAAGTGGATGCAGTTTATTTCACAAAGGAGGGGTATTTTGACAATTGCAGGTAGAGACATTTTTCAACTAAAGTGCAACATCATTCCCAAGGGTCTGGTCCCATTGGAGAAACTCTTTGATAACAATGATGTGGCCAGAACTCCAAAAATTACAGTAAATGAAGCGGATGTGGAATATTTCAATATTGAGACTCCAAATGTTAAGCCCTAATATTGGCTCATTACCACTTAATTGGGGCATATTATATTAGTAATGTTTTTTTATTTATGTCGGCTTTAGGCCATTAGTTGTAATTTAGATTAGTAATGTTATTTTATTTATTTAGGCTTTAGGCCATTAAACCTCCTAGTCTCCTATATATACCAAGGAGACATTTTCATTTTGAATCATCTTGTACTTGAACATTTAAGTGGGGTAAAAGGAGGTTGCCCCCTCGA
>JZKD02S1672963.1:32357-73011 GCA_000966675.3 Picea glauca | reverse complement strand
TTTCCTTCATCTCATTATTCCATAATTAAGCATGGGTTCTCTTACTCCACAAAGTGTCTTCCCGTGAGGGCTTTCACCATAAGGGGACCACTTTGGAGTTCATCCATATTTACTTGTTATAAACAATGACAAACCAATAATGAGTCATATTTACATCAAACAATATTGGGTCCATTACCCAAACCTTTTTGCCATGGGTCTTTCTTCAAGGGTTAACATCAATGAAAACCAACCTTAATCAACATTTATAATGAAAACTCCTTCCTTATTGTTCATATGAAGTTAATAATCTTATGGAAGTTGTGCCTTAGCTTATCTCTTAGTGCCTTAGAAAAATAAATCTCTCGGTAATAGTTTGGTCACCCAGTCACTGCCTAGTCATCACCCAGTCAACCTGTAGATGTTTGACATGTCACGCCCAATAATAATATAGTCATCTACCACATGTTACTTATATGTACTCCCCATAAAACTTAGGATAAGAGAAATAATATTAAAATAATATGGAGAATTTGCAGGTTACGTGGGAGGTAATTAATGGAAAAAGAGGTCGTAAAAATGTCTAAGTATAAGACTATAGTATAGAGAGGGTGAATAATGAAGGTCACAGAAATAAAGTGAACATTGTGAGGGTCACAAAATAATGGAGCATGGTAAGACTTCTCAAGAATCATCGAGGAGCATAATAAGACTTAGTAAGAATAAGCTGTGAAAAATTCTAAGTGTTGAGTGAAGTGGAGAGGAGAGGTAAAAGGTAGTAAAAATAGTTGTAAAAATTATAAGTAAAGAGAAATGGGAAGATAGATAGGGGGCATAGTATTTAAATAATAATCACCAACCCACGTCTCCGTAGACCCGCAGTAACTCATAAATTTGACTAAGTGTTGGAAGAGTTATGTGTAACAGAAATCACGTGAAATATGGAAAATATGGAAAAGAAAAATGGAATTGTTACATGAAATATGGAAAAAAATAAGGAAAAGGAAAATAAAAAAGGAATGGAAAATAAAATAATGGAAGTGAAAAAGGAAAATAAAAGAAAATTAGAATATGAACATGAACATGGAAATGGCTAAGTATGGAATATGGGGTAATGAGAAACATGGTTAAGTATATAGAGTAGAGTAAGAAGAGTTGTGAGGAAGGAGAGTACAGTGGAAGAGGGGAAAATGACTAAGTATAGAATGAGAGTATGAGAGTAGAGTCTAGAAGGGAAGGGGGAAAAATAGTTAAGTATGAGAAGAGAGGGGAATATGAGAGTAATGAGAAAAAGGGGGAAATGGCTAAGTATGGGATGAGATTATGAAGAGACATGAAGGGATAAGATAAGAAAATGGTTATGTGTGGAGATGGATGGGACATGGAAGGTGAGAGAAATAACTAAGTGAAGATATTACTTAGTCAAAAATTCAAAAATGAAGAAGAGAACACGATACTTAAAAAAAAAATTATTG
Source organism: Picea glauca (assembly GCA_000966675.3). NCBI lineage: Eukaryota > Viridiplantae > Streptophyta > Pinopsida > Pinales > Pinaceae > Picea > Picea glauca. The sequence continues at coordinate 71,557 of JZKD02S1672963.1, read as the reverse complement.
CAATTTTGCAATCTCTCTATCGGACTTCTGGACAAAATTATGAATATCTTGGGTGTATGGACTCGAATTTTGATTCTGAAAAATGCTTGAAGAAGATGAGACCGAGGACTACACCATGAGATGGTGAGCATGCACAGATTCCTCCTTCTGATAATATATATATATATATAGGTGACCAAATTTTCATTCAATAAGTATGTAGGTGAAGTCAAAATTACTATGCATATGAAAATATTACATCAGTACATATACAATTCTTACTAATTTGGTGTTCAGCTAAGGAGATTGGTGTCTACAGTAGGTTCATGCCTACAAAATATCTTTTTGAGTCGGTGCTCAACTGAGGATATTAGTGTCTCCAGTAGGTTGGTGCCTACACAATATCTTGTTGAGTTGGTGCTCAACTGAAGAGATTGATGTCTCTAGTAGGTTGGTGCCTACAATATTTGTAATAGTAGATAGGTGCCTACTTACATTTATAATGATAATATTTTGTGGTTTTCTCCCATAAGGTTTTCAAATTAAACTCTATGTATTGTGATTTGAGTTTACATGCATTTATTGTTTTAAAGTTAATGAATGATTGATGAATTCCCATTTAAGTAAAAATATATATTATATTGGTTTGCCACCACCCCCCCCCCTCTTAGTATAACCATAAGTCCAACAGAGGGAGATCAATGTTTAGGATAATACCATTTCTAAATATGGTTTACAGTTGATGGAAAATTGTATCATTGAAAATGAATATTAGGAGGGACTTTTAGTCTCCTCTAAGTCGACTAATTTTTTTAAGTTTTAATTTTTTTTCTCTATGGGAGGATTACAATGTAATATTTTGACATACTTCGATATGGTTACTCGATAAGTGTTTTGATTAAATGCAATGTAATTCCTTTGGACATGTTCTTTTCATAATTATCTTTCTAATGAATAGTAGGTAGAACTATAGGAAGTTTAATGATATGTACAATTAATGTTGATGTTTGGTAGTTGCGGGAGGTACTTTCCCTCTTAGATGACATTTATTATATGAGAAGAAGATTATGGAAGAAAGAGAACCATTGAAAAACTTTGGAAATACCCCATAAGAGAATTCAACCCAGAAGAATAAAGAACAATGAAGTGACACCATCCAAGAGGAGAAGTCGACCCAGTAAGGAGATCAAGAAAACTATAAGTACAAGGTGCCTTGGCTCATTTGATACACCCAATCACACTCTCTCATCCATAGAAAAAGGAAGGCACAATTCTGAGGAATGTGACACAGCAACTATAGTAGCAGAAGTTTTTTATTGTTCATTCTTTGTAGTAACTCTCTCTTGTGTGCTACCCTTAGTAGAGGTGCTCTACTCTTGTATGGTGGTGTTGTTGCAGCTAGGGTGTTATTTATGGTTGTATATTAAGTTATCCATTGTGATAGGGTTTATCTGTTGGTTGATGGTTGGACTTGTTTGGATGAAATATCTCTAAGAAAGGTTGCATGGGTTTTTCCCCCATTTGGGGTTTTACCAGGATAAATTTGTGTCTTATTGTGCTTGTTATTGTTTCTCTTATTTTTAGTAAATGATATAAATGATAATGTGAAACAAGATATAAATATATATGTAAAACTAATTGATCTATAAAAGTGAATAAAATCCAACATGGTATCAAAGTTGGTTACCTTCAGAACATTCTAATAGCTAGAAGGAAAGATATTGAAAAACTACAGCTGCACAATTCTTTGTCAAGCTTGTTGAGCAATAGTTCCAATACATTGGGACTAATTTCACCATATATCAGTTCTCCCTACCCTATTTCACCCCATGCAACACTCTGTTTGCAATTTGGTGAAGTCTGAAAATTTGGAATTTCTTAGATCTAGGGTTTCTACAGGTGAAAATGAGTACCAATATGAGAGTTGAAGATAGACTGGATGGAGAAGATAACTTCAGATCCTAGAAGCATAGGGAACTCCTCATTCTATAAAATAATTAGTTATTGGATCATATCAAGTAGGTACTTCTAGAACCAGAAGAAGACGAAGCCAAAGCAAAGTTCAGGAAGAATGAAGTCAAGGCCAAGTGGATCTTGACAGACTCAATTAAGGATCATCTGATACCAAATGTATCATAATTGAATACACAAAAATAAATTTTTTATTCCCTAAACAGAATTTATGAAAGCAAGAACACAATCTAGAAGATTACTCTAAGGAATCAACTAAAAAACATGACAATGAACAAGTCAGAAACAATCTCCAACTATGTCATGAGAATCTTGCAGATCAAGGACCAGATAGCAGCTATTGGAGACTCAGTGGACAACGTTGAAATTGTGACTACTACACTCAATGGATTCCCTTCCTCTTGGGACCCATTTGTTCGAGGGATTTGCATAAGAAGCAAGTTACCTAAATTTGACAAGTTGTGGACAGATTGTACCCAAGAAGATTATAGGTTGATATCCAAAACACTAAAGACAAATGATGACGAAAATCAAGATCTTTTCTCCCATGTGAAGAAATTGAAGGATAGAAGAGAACTCAGTTTGAAGAGAGCTAAAATACCACATTACAATAAGTATGCATCAAAATTCAGATTCTACAGTTGCAAGAAGCTGGTACATTATTCCTTTCAATGTCCTCATAAGAATGAGAAAGGAAAGCATCATGCACATGCAACAGATACAGAGACAAATGATTCAAAAGACAAAGAATATGTATTTATCTCATCACTCACATGTACTATCACTCAGTGGAGTATATTTGTCTTGTGGATAGTGGTGCTTCTAAGCACATGATCGGATTCAAAATTTCCCTTACAAACTTGAGAGAAAAGAGCTCATCCCTTCAAGTGGAGCTTGGGGATGATTCCATAAATGTAGTCAAAGGAGTAGGAAAAGCCTCACTTCAACTTGACTCAAGTAAGCCTATTTCAATTAAATATGTGTTGTTTGTACAAGGCTTGAGGAAGAATCATCTTTGCATTTCTGCTTTAGAAGATAAAGGTTGTAGGGTAGTATCCATGGATGGACAATTTCTATTGTGGCCCAAGAATTCAAGCATAGATTTCACTACTGTGATAGGTGTCCGAGAGGGAGGACTATATAAATTGAAGGGACACCAAGAACAATCCCTTGTATGCAATGATGTTAGTCGTAGTGAGCTATGACATCAGATACTTGTTCACCTAAACTACAGAGCACTACTAGTATTGAGAAATATGGTTACATGTCTACCATACATGTAGGTAGAACATGATGGGGTTTGAAAAGGATGTGCACTTGGAAAGAATGTCAAGAAAAGGTTTAAAAATAGTGACAGTAGATACAAATGGATCTTGGACATCATGCATTCATATGTATGCAAACAAATGATGGTGCCCTCCCTAGGAAATTTTGTATACTATGTCATTTTCATAAATGACCACTCATGGAAGACATAAATCTACTTCTTGAAAGAAAAGGATGAAGACTTCAGTAATTTTCAAGAATTCAAGGCTTTGGTTGAGAATTTATCTAGAAGAAATATTAAAATCTTTAGATATAATAATGGAGGTGAGTACACCTCAAATGAGTTCAAGGAATTCTATAGAGAAGAAAGGATTAAGATGGAGCTAAAAACTCCCTACAACCCCCAGCAGAATGGGGTTGTAGAAAGGAAGAAAATGTCTATTATGGAAGCTTCCAAAGCGATGATCCATGACCAGAACTTACCCATGCACTTATGGGCATAAACATCCAGTACATATGTATAAATTTAGAATAGAAGTCTTCACAAGATATTGGGGAACAAGACACATGAAGAAGTGTTCACTAGAAATAAACTAGAAGTTAGCCACTTGAGGATATTTGGTTGTCCAGTTTATATGCATGTTCCCAAGGAGAAGAGAATGAAGTTGGAACCTTCAGGAAGGAAGGGCATATTCAATGGATACAGGGAGACTTCAAAGGCTTACAGAATATATGTTCCTGGTCAAAGACAGATTGAGATCAGTCGGGATGTGACATTTGATGAAGCTTAAGCCTTCAGAAGATATAGGGAGTATCACTTAGATGAGGATAGAGAGGAGTAGGAGGATCCAAGGGATGATGTCATGGTTGACTCTAACTCAAGGGAACATGTTCTAGAGGTTCAGAATGAAGTGGTAGAGTCATAAACCAATAGATCCACCCAAAGAAACTATCATTACTAGAAAGAGACCATATTGGCTACATGAAACTTTGGAGGAAGCTAAAGGACATGCAACTCCTAAGGGATTTTTTAGAGAGATAAAGAGACCACACAATTTTTCCATCTATGTGGCGTTGATGAGAAAAATAATTGATGTAGAAACTTCCACTTTTGAAGAGGCTTCCAAGCATCAAGAATGGAAGGATGCCATGATGGAGGAGTATCATTCCATCATGGAGAATGATGTGTGGGAAGTGGTCTCAATATCAGAAGGGAAGTCAGTGGTGACTTCCAAGTGGATCTACAAGATCAAGCATTCTGCATATGATAACATATAGAAATACAAAGAGAGATTTATTGCTAGAGGGTTCTACCAGAAAGAGGGAGAATATTACAACAAGACCTTTTCTCTGGTGGTAAAGTATGCTTCAATCAGATCGATAATTATGATTTCTTCCATGATGGGATGGAAATTACACCAAATGGATGTCAAGACGACCTTCTTGAATGGTTTAATTGAAGAAGAAGTGTATATAGAGCAACCACAAGGATTTGTAATCCATGGGAAGGAGTCCCATGTGTGAAAATTGAAGAAGGATTTGTATGGGCTCAAGCAGACACCCAGGTCATGGTATGTTAGAATAGAAAACTATCTGATGATCTTTGGGTTTACCAAGAGTGATGAAGAACTCTACCTTTACTACAAGGTTGAGAATAGTTGTTCGTTGATCTTGGTACTATATGTGGATGACATGTTTCTAACAAGAGATGAGAAGATCATAGTTGGGTGAAAGAGGGAGCTCACCTCAGAGTTTGATATGAAGTATATAGGTCAAATGCACTATTTCTTGGGATTGGAGGTGTGGCATAGGCCAGATGGGATTTTACTTAGCCAAGGAAAATATACTATTGAGATCCTGCAGAGATTCAGGATGATGGATTGCAAGTCCATGGCCACTCCTATGATGATTAATTTGAATCTCTTGAGTGATTCATCTTTATATTTGGTGGATCCCACGATGTACAGATATTTGATTGAATCCTTGTTGTACCTGGTTAACACAAGGACAAACATTTGTTTTGCAGTGAATGTTTTGAGTCAGTACATGATTGAAACCAGACATGCACATTGGATAGCAGTGATACATGTGTTGAGGTACCTATGTGGTACGATTGGATATGGATTGAGATATGTCTCAGATGTAGAAATGAAGCTACAGGGTTATACATACTCTGACTATGTAGGGAGTGCAGTGGAATGGAAAATCACCTCAGGGTGTTGCTTCAGTTTGGGATCGGGCGTAATCTCATGGGTGAGTAGGAAGCATACATCAGTGGTACTTAGTATAGTAGAGGAAAAGTATATTGCAACCATTGTTGCAAGTCATGAAGCAGTGTGGCTCTAGAAGTTGCTTGTAGGGTTATTTGATTTAGAGTTGGAGCCATCTTTGATACATTGTGACAATCAAAGTTGTATGAAGATGTCAGAGAATCGTGTGTTTCATGATAAGTTAAAGCATATAGAGATAAAATACCACTACATTCGAGACATGGTGCAGAGAGGAGTTGTGAAGCTTTGTTACATATCCACTGATGAGAAGATAGTAGAATTTATCACCAAGCCTTTGTCTAGAGTGAAGTATGAGTACTTCATAGACAGCATTGACATGATGCAGAATGTGCACCCTCATTGAGAGGGAGGCCTGATGTTTCTCCTCCAATCGGATTTCCCCTCTGGCCAAGGGTTTCCCAGATTAGTCATGTGAGGTGACTGAGGGATTAATGTATATCCAGGTACATATATTTCCTATGCCATGTGAGGTGGCTAGGTGTGAATAATATCTGTATCAAGTCTTTCCTATGCCATTTGAGGTGTCTAGGTGTGAATAAGACTTGTATCATAACCTTGCCTATGCCATGTGAGGTGGTTTGGTGTGAATGGGGATATGTTCATAGTCATTCCTACATGATGTGAGGTGGGTAGGTGCGAATAATACTACTAGGAGAGGAGAAACATCACAACCCGGTACAAGTCTTTCCTACACAATTTGAGGTGGCTAGGTGTGAATAAGACTTGTGGCAAGTCTTGCCTACACCATGTGAGGTGGATAGGTGTGAATAAGACTTGGAAAATGGTGTTGGACCATGGGATATCCTTTTCTAAGCCATGTGATGTGGATAGGTGTGATTGGGGCTATGGAGGCAGTCTTTCCCATACCATGCGAGGTGGATGGGTGTGAATAAGATTGCAAGAAAAGAAGAAGGAACATCACAACATATTCAGGAGGACTATGGAAGTAGTTGTGTACTACTAGACAGTATGGGTAGTTGTGTGCTATTAGATGATTGTGACATAGTCTTGGAGACCATGACAGATGATTCGAGCTACCGATGGCATGGTAGTAGTTGTGTGCTACTAGTTGATTGCAGAGTAGTCAGTGGACTACCAGAAGAAGACATTGTGAAAGATACCTTCTTAGATAAGAAGGATTGTTGATGTTTGGTAGCTAGGAGAGGTACTTTCCCTCCAAGACAACCTTTCTTAGATAAGAAGAATATTCTAGAAGCAAGAGAACCATTGAACAAATGTGGAAATACCCTAGAAGAGAATTTGGCCCAGAAGAATAAAGAATAATGAAGTGACACCATCCCAAAGGAGAAGTTGGCCCAATAAGGAAGTCAAGAAAACTATAAATACAAGGTGCCTTGGCTCATTTGATACACTCACTCACACTCTCTCATCCATAGAAAAAGGAAGGCGTAAGTCTGAGATAGGTGACATAGCAACTGCAACAACAAAAGTTTCTTATTGTTCGGTATTTCTGGTAAATCTCTCTTGTGTGCTACCCTTAGTAGAGGTGCGCTACTCTTATATGGTGATTCTACTATAGACGGGGTGGTAGTTTTGGTCGTATCTTTAGCTATCCATTGTGCTAGGGTTTATTTGTTGGTTCATGGTTGGACTTGTTTGGACGAAATCTCTCTAAGAAAGGGTGGTTGTGTTTTTCCCCCATTTGGGATTTTCCCAGAATAAATTCTTATGTACTCTTGTGCTTGTTATTACTGCTCTTATTTTCAGTACATGATATAAATGCTAATGTGAAAGAAGATCTAAATATAATGGCAAACCTAATTTCCTTGTAAAAGTAAATAAAATCCAACAATAGTAGCACAAACATTGATAATTGTGCATCATGTACCATGTGGAATGTATTTTTAATTATCCTTAATGAAAAATATGTTTTTTTTTCTTGGGATATATATATATATATATATATATATATATATATATATATATATAAATAAAATATTTATTATGGTTAAAACATTTTAATGGTGTGTTGTTCACTATGAAGGAAATGTGCAATTCCTTAGTATGAGAGAGAGAGCACCAAATAAACCAATTTTAACTCTAGATTTATCATGTGCTAAAGATTTATCATGCAGATTTGATCTCACTCGATGCATAATAAATTCGAAGTTAAAATGAATTACATTTCCTCATTCAATAAATAGTTTACAAATTCATACCTATCTAAAACAAAAACAATTTAATATGCTCTTTCCATAGTACCGGTAAATTGGGGAGATTTAAACGCAAAACCTTATCAAACATAACACTTCATATTACAACACTTACCAATTGAGTTGCCCCCTAAAACTTTTACTTTATATTTTATTGTTTTTTATAAAATTTTAATATATGAATTACAGTTCACATAAAATATAACATGGAATTAATTTTCAATTAAAATATAACATATTTCTTTAACTATCTACCTTTATATTTTATTATCCTTTTATAAGATTTTAATTTTACAAGATTTTTTATATTAATATGAATTCCACTTCACATAAAACACAACATTTCAATGATAAATTTTAAAAGTTTTTATTATGATATATAACATGGAATTAAATTTCAATTAAAATATAACAACATATTTCTTTAACTATCTACCTTTATATTCTATTGATCCTTTTAAAACATTTTGATTTTACAAGATTTTTTATATCAATATGAATTCCACTTCACATAAAACACAACATTTCAATGATAATTTTTAAAAAAATTTATTTGTATATCATAAGATTCTTTTTTATATAAAAAGTTATAAATTTTATATCAATTAAAAATTGTATAGAGTACAACATTTGTTTTTAGTCTAAGAGAAGGGAGGAAGCGGCACCAGGCTAGGGTTTAGGGTCTATGCCGCTCTGCTACAATTGTCAGCCCCACTAGGGCTCATGCCTCTAAAGGAGGGAGGGCCGAGAGGCCCCTCTTACAGCCAGGAAATGAAGAATGGAAGCACGGGAGAGGGCTCCAAGCAACCCACCTTCGAACCTCCCCCCGATCTACACTCAAAGATATTGGCCGAAGTAACCCTCAAAGACAAAGAGATGGAAATTGACTCAGGGAAAGCGCCAACACCCGCAAGCACCTCAAGGACATGGATACTAGGAAAGTGTATCCCACAAGCACCACATTCCCCAAAATACATTATCAGTTCACCCCGCATTGAGGAACGGAAACAATATATGAGAGATTACACCTTAGTAGGCAGATGTTTAGGGCTCTAGCCCTCAAAACAAGACCTGATCAAATGGATACAACATTGTTGGAATCCCAAGGGACATTATGAACTACAACTTGGCTCCAAGGGTTTCTTCACCATCATCCTACACAACATAGAGGACCGAAACCACATTTTTTATGGAAGGCCGTATTATTTCAACTCAGCGGGACTCTTCTTGAGGTTCTGGACAGGGAAATTTAGCTTTGAAATGGAAGACTTTGCACATGCACTAGTGTGGATAAGACTATATTCCCTACCTCAAGAATTCTAGCTGGAGGAGGTTCTTGCAGGTATAGGTAACACCATTGGTGTCTATGTCAAATCTTTGGAGGCCACTAGGAAAAGATGATACTCTTCATATGTGTGCACCTGTGTATACCTAAATATAGCCAAGCTTCTCCCAAGGTCCATAGCCCTAGAATACCACAATGAGGACTGGATGCAAACCATTGAATATGAACATATTTCATTCAAGTGTAGGAAATTCCATGAGAATGGACATCTCTTCAGAGAATTCCCCCTCAATGTCGCAAACAAAGAGGGGAATTCAGATGCCGACAAATACAAGGATGGATTCACTCAGGTTCCTGGAAAGTGCAGACAAGGTGGAAGAAAGAAGACAACCCAAGAAAATAAGGATCCGTCCACCAACAAAAAATATGTGATCCTACAAGATCAATTGGAGAACCCCATAGACCCTAAAGAGGGGCAGACGGAGAAAACACCGCAACAAATAGGTAAAGGGAAACAAGGACCATTGTCAGAGATGAATGCAACCACTTCACCAATAGACACTATAACTTGAATGGAGGATCACTTGGAAGCAAAGGATGGGGATGTCGAGATGGATCTTGACGAGAAAGAACTAGCAGGTGTGGACCTGGAGCACCTAGAGCACGCATATCGACACTAGAAATTGTACACCATACCTCTAGATCAACTACAAAAATTTCACAAGGTCTTCCTCAACTCCTCAGTTGGATCCACAGCCAGATCCAGTAAAGGTTTGGGAATACAAGGGAATCAACCAAAGGATCAGAGTAAACCTCAAAAACTTGAAAATAAAAGAGGAAGGAAGTCGACGAACAAGCTCATACAAGAGATAGGTCACTTCATGGTGAACTCTGATCAAATTCACCTCATCTCAGACAGCTTTCCCCCTCTCCCCTCCCCCTCCTCCTCATGAAGATCATCTCTTGGAATATAATAGGTCTCAACGGACGTAGAAAGAAAAAACTTCTACGAGATTTGATCTTAGTAGAGAAATCAGACATAATGATGCTCCAAGAAACAAAATGCGCTATTGAAGACATAGATAGGCTTCTCCCCTATTATTGGAAGCAAGGGAAATCGGTATCAACAGCGGCCATAGGCACAGCCAGAGGCCTAGTTGTACTATGGAACCCCAACACAACCATTATGGAAACCTTCATCATGACCAAATGGTCTATCATGGTCGCCTACAGGCTCATCGGCTCCAATAAACCTGGACACCTCTCCAATGTCTACGGACCAGCCAGTTCTAGGGATAAGAAATCCTTCCTTAGTAACCTAGAGTACATGTCTACCTTAACCAAGGACAACAGATGGATTGTAGGGGGTGACTTAAATATGATACGCAACCTGGATGAAAAAAAAGGAGGAACTCGGTGCCTGGAACATGACTCCAACGACTTCCAAAATCTTATAGACAACATATACCTCATTGACCTAGAAACCCCCAATGGAACCTTCACTTGGAAAAACAGGAGAACTGGAATACATCAAATAGCATGCAGACTGGATCGGTTCCTAATTTTAGAATCCCTCTTGTTGGAAGGCACAACTCTTGAGGCAAGCTATAATGTACCTCCAATTTAACATAAAAAAAAAATTCTTTTTGGTACATTAATCCCCAGTATTTTCATTTAATAAAATCATAGAACAGATACTTAAATTTTTGTTCTGATTTAAGCCTGGTTATCTACTTGTAAAAGAGTAAAACCTTATGCCATACTAACTTAACAACTTGTAAGAGAGTCTCCCAATGATTACTAGTACTTCTCCAACTCATATATTATTAAATAGATAACAATACAATAAATATATCCACCTATATAATAGGATTCAAGTTTTAAATCCCTTGTTAATATCCGGCTTTTTAGATTTTGTGTACAATATTATACCCTTGAGATTTAATACTAGGACTCCTACCTAGCTATATGTATATTAGAATTTATACCCTTAACGTAACAAGTATTAGGAAATAGGTTAATGATATTAATGACAATGCATGAGTCGCTTCAATGTATTTTCTTTAATGGTTCCATCATGGTTATGACACTTTTAGTTTCCCATCATAACGATTGGAAAACCAGACCAATACCGCACAATTATCTGCATTACTACATTGTAACTAAATCTCATCTCACCGATGGAGGTAACATAATGATAACTAACTCGACAGAAGGTTAGTGACTGGCTAGTTCCACTTGGACAGTCATGAAATGACTGCTATTAACTTTGCATATTCATTGGTAAGGGAGAGAGATGTATCTTCCAGGAGGAGTTAAAGTTCTATCCCTGTAATTAATTAGGGTCCTCTAAACGCCAGTCCCGATGGCTCTCCCACCTGCTACTCCCAATCCTGGTTGACGCAATGTCTCACCCGTAGGCATGCCTGCTCATAGGATCTTCTCTTTCCTCGGCCCGAAGAACACTAACCGGTCCTTCTATTTCCCTATCGAGAAATCTACACCCACAGATCTCTTTGCGCGACTCCCCCTCTCTGTACTTATCGGGAAATCGGACTTCACAACCTTGCAAGGTCAGTGATCGAGCGTAGGACTCTCGAATCTCCGAGACCCGATATGAGTCAACGCTGACCCTTTCGTTCCTTTTTCGGGACTTTCTCTATCGGGATCTCAGCACTCGCGGTGTCAAGCAACTCGGTTCTCTGACTCCCGAGTCTCGATATGCCAAAACTCTGATGAGCTCGCGGCTTTGACTTTTCAACGGTCCCGTCACCTCGTCGAGATTTCGAACTTCGCTGGATCGCGAATCCTGATGTCCAATGTTTCAGGACTTTACTTTTCCCGAACCCCGATATAGTGTGCTACCTGTCCACCACCAACTCCTGTGGCCCCACACTTTACTTGTAGCCGTCGGGATATCGCATATCGCGATTTCTCGACTCCCATTACCAAATCTTCGATTCCTTTCTTACGAAATCCCTATAGGCGATTTCGTGAATAATCCAACGCCCCTGGCTGGCTTGGATCAACGGCTCTGCCCCTTCTGAGCTTTAAACACTATGGGAATATCTACAGTATCCCCCTGCACCCCCGCAAGATCCAACGGCTCATGGTGATTCGCTGATTTTCCGTGGAAGATATCGACCGTCCGTTCTTCCTTATGCAATCCACGAAATTACTAAGTGTTCTTCCACAGAACTTATCCACCTGCGTGAAAACTTGCAACGCTTCTTTCCAACCTTCAAGGAACAACTTTCCTACACTGTCCTTCAACAAATTCGAAGTTCCTATCCCTCCTGAGATTTTCCCCACGACCTCAAATCCTTCAATAAAACTCTTACACGCACTCCTTGCGACAAACCTTCAACAACGTCGAAGTGTTGAAGTCACTTGACTCTGTGCACACCTACAGTAGCATTCTATCAAGTGCTTCACTCAGGTTCACAACCCTGAGACTTTTACCTGACCTGCGCACTCCTTACACGACTCTTGTGCCCAACTGTACTTCTAGATGAATGAGAACAAAAACTATATCTATCTGAACCCTCTGTCAACGCACTCCTTGCAGACACTTCAACTGCACTTCTTGCAGGAATTATCTGGCTCAAATAGAGAAACAATTGAAACTCATTCCATCTCCCTCTCAGACTTCAATTCATACATGAAATCACATACACAGCATATAAAATCAAATGTATAACAGGAAGCAAACGTTCATGAGCCTATCATTCAGCACCAATACACAGAGAACAACACAAACCATGAATTTGAATCAAATCTTTCTATTAATTCAAATTTCTGTACATGGGTCTTTTTACACAGCTCTCTGCTTCTTCTTGCTCCTAATGCTTCTAAATAATGTTACAATGCACATTGAGGGTGTCTATATCCCGTTTCCCTCTTGCGCTCTACAACTGTCTAGTCTAGAATCAAATTCTATCTACTTTACATTAACTATTTTAAATGTTGTCTACCTACTAAGGACAAGAGCTATCCACTCAAGGTCCATTTACAATATACAAGTGTGCCTCATCTTAATGGCTCATTTAATATTTGTGCAACAATTCCAAAGTGTTTTCAAAATTTGTGCTGGCTTGTCCAGCTGTCCTCCGCTTCCACGCTGGCTCGCTTGATATGTTGGAGATGCTCCTGCATCATACTCCCTCGCTTGAAAACTTTCATGGGCTCCTTTCCATGAGCTCCTGCACAGTCTTTCCATGCTTCTATATCTCAGCTTCAGTCTCCCAGATGGCATCTTCAACTGGATGGTTCTTCCACTTGACCAGATACTCAAAATATTGTTTTCGCCTAGTCCTCTTACTCACTCTCTTGTCTAGTATGTATTCCATATGTGGATTCTCTACAACTGGCATTTTCTTCGTCCACTGGATCATTGGCTGCTAATCTCTAGTCTCTGCTTCTCCAGATCTGTATGGGTACAAATTTGAGACATTGAATATTGGAGAAATTACGATCCCATCGGGTAGTTCAATCTCATAAGCATTGTCCCCAAATTTTCTCAATACCTTGCATGGCTCGATTTTCTTCATCTTCAGCTTATTGTATGCTCTTCTCAGGAACCTTTCTTTCCTCAAATGTTCCAAAACCAGATCACCAACCTCGAACTGAAGTTGTCTCCGATGTTGATCTACTCTGCACTTGTATTCCTGACTTGAATTCTGCAACCGCTCCTTCACCTGGCTGTGAAGTTCCTTCATCGCCTCAGCGAATTCCTTTTCAATAGCACTCCTAGTAGCAGTCTATCCTGAATCTCTCAGTCCATAAATTCCCCTCGGCTGCATGCCATAAACAACCTGAAATGGACTTTGGCATGTGCTCCGATTCACTGAGTCATTGTACGCAAATTTTGCCTGTGGTAATATATTGTCCCAACTATTGTGGTGCTCTATCACCAAGCTTCTCAGCAAGTCTCCCAGACTTCTGTTGACCACTTCTGTCTATCCATCCGTATGAGGATGATAAGTTGAACTAAACATCAAATTAGTCCCCAGCTTCTTCCATAAGGTCCTCAAAAAATGCCCTATGAATTTCGTGTCTCTGTCCGAAACTATACTTTTCGGCAACCCATGAAGTCGAATGACCTCTTTGAAGAAAATATTTGCAATGTGAGTTGCATCACTGGTCTTCTGACATGGTATGAAGTGTGCCATATTGGAAAACCTATCCACTACCACAAAGATTGAATCAACACCTCTTTGTGTCCTTGGCAACCCCAATACAAAATCCATACTTATCGCATCCCACGGCCTTTCTGGTATGGGAAATGGTTGATAAAAACCCACATTCTTCTTTCTTCCCTTCGAATGCTGGAAAATTTTGCATCTGTCTACAAATATTTTGACATCCGCTCGCATTCCCAGCCAAAAATATGACTCATTCAATTTTGCGAATGTTTTTTCATGATCGAAATGTCCTGCCAATCCACCACTGTGTTTCTCCTTCAACAGATTCTCCCTCATGGAGAATTTTGGAATACACAGTTGATTGCCTCTGAACAACAATCCTTCATGGATCATGTATTCTATCCATGGGCTTTTGTCTCTGATAACTAGATTCTCAGCTGCTTCATACGCTTCCTGAAAATCTAGATCATCTGTGTACATATTCCTGAGATCATCAAAACCTAAAGTGCGGACTCTGAACTCCTGCAACAGCAAAAACTTCCTGCTCAAAGCATCATCAACTTTGTTAGTAGTACCAGAAATATGTTTAATAACAAATGTGAAATTCTGCATATACTCAACCCATTTTACATGTTTCTAATTCAACTTCTCCTGTTGATTCACAAACTGCAGTGCATGATTGTCACTGTACAATACAAATTCTTTGGGTATCAAGTAATGCCTCCATTTCTTTAATGCATGTATGATAGCATAAAACTCCTTATCATATGTGGAGTATTTCAATTTCGTTTCATTCAGCTTCTCGCTAAAATATGTTATTGGCCTGTCTTCTTGACTCAAGACTGCCCCGATTACAAATCTGCTTGCATCGCATTTCACCTGAAATGTTTTCTAGAAATCCGGCAACACCAAAACGGTTGTTCCATGATATTCCTTTTCAACAGATTGAAACTCTTTTCAGCTTCTTTTGTCCAGTGAAAAGACTTATGCCACTTCTTCACTATATCCATCATCGTTGCGCTAATTCCACCGAAATTCCTGATGAATTTTTGGTAGAAACTATCCAAACCATGAAAACTTCTCACCTCGAATACATTCCTCGGTGATGGCCAATTATTGATCACTTCCACCTTATCCGGATCCATCCTCAACTCATTTGCCGAAATAACAAATCCCAAATAAATGAGTTTTGTCTTCATGAATGAGGACTTCTTCATATTAATCAGTGGCTTCTCTTGTTGTAGTTTCTGCATCACTGTAGCCAAATGCTTCAAGTGCTTTGCCACTGATTTACTATAAACAAGTATGACATCCAAGTATACGATGACAAATTTCCCGATGAAATCCCTCGGGACTTTGTTCATCAACCTCATAAAGGTACTTGGCGCATTTTTTAAGTCAAACGGCATAACAATCCATTCATACAAACCCTCAGTTGTTTTGAATGGTGTCTTCCATTCATCGCCTTCTCTCATGAGAATATGGTGATATCCGCTTTTCAAATCAATCTTTGAAAAGTACCTTTCTCCGCTCAAGAAATCCATCAGATCATCCATTCTTGGAAATGGAAACTTGTACCTGATGGTTATCTTATTGATTTCCCTCGAGTCGGTACACATCCTCCAGCCTCCGTCTTTCTTCGGACTGAGTACTGTTGGAACAACACACAGACTCAAGATTTCCCTAACTAACCCTTTGTCAAACAACTCCTTGACTTGCCTTTTAACCTCCTCATTCTCCTGCGGCATCAATCTGTACGTGACTTTATTTAGCAAACTGGCTCCTAGTATGAGATCAATATGATGACTCACACTCCTGACCGGTGGCAACGAACGAGGTAGTTCATCCACTATAATGTCAATGAACTCTTCCAGCAGTTCCTGAACTTCATCCAGTAAATCATCCACTCTTGTACTAGTCAGAACAATCTGTGCCTTCCTGACCACAAAGAATTGTGGATCCTCCTTCTTCTTAACCTCGGTAAGAAGTTCCTTTCCACTCATGAGAAGTATTGTGTTGCTTACTTCCGGCTTCACCTCCTTATCCTTTATCGGAAGCAACATGTGTGTCCTCCCATTTTTCTCTAGGGTGTATGTGTTCATTCTCCCATCATGAATCACATTTCTGTCATATTGCTATGGTCTACCCAGCAATAGATGACAAACATTCATGGGAATAACATCACATAAGATCTTATCATTATATCCACCTATCTTGAATTCAACCAAGCATTGTTTAGTAACAGTTACCTGGTGTCCTTTTTGTAGCCACGAAACTCTGTATGGGCTTGGATGATCAGTCGTCTCCAGCTCCAGCTTCTCTACCATATCCGTAGATACGAGATTATCCATGCTACCACTATCTACAATGACCTTCCATACCCTGTCCTTGGTCTTGCAAGTAGTCCTAAAGAGTCTGGTCCTTTGGAGTGAACTTTCCACCTCCTTCTCGGGTGTCAAAAGGAATTTTCGCATCATGAGTGATCTTCCGCCTTCAGCGTCTTCGGCCTCAACATCCCTCCCTTGTGCTTCGGTGATGTGAGATTCTCCAATGTCCTTCTTTTTCTCTAGACACTCATAAGACTTGTGCCCATTCTTTCCGCATGTGAAGCATGTGATTACTCCACCTCTTCCTCTTCCTCTACCTCTAGTACGAGGAAAAGTGTTGTTGTCAGCATAATATCCTCTCTGTTCATTATGTTTCCCTCTCTTTTCAACATATGGCCCCCGCTGTGAGGTTCCACCTCTCTATGCACAAGTCTGAGGTTTCTTCCATTCCTCCTTGGGCTTCTGGTATTTGTCCTGGGCAACTGCTTTGCCTCTGGGATGAATTTTTCCTCGGCCCCTCTGACTCTATTTTCGGCTCAGCTTCTCTTTAGCTTTCAGAGCCATCTGATAAGAATCTTCCACCGTTCAGATGGTTACCATGCTCATCTCATTCTGGATATCATATCACAGGCCATTCATGTATCTGGAAACTTTTTCATCATCGCTCTCCCGATGACCTACCCTGATGTTCAGTCTATAGAATTCCTCAGTGTATTCTTTCACTGTCATCATCTTTTGTCTCAGGTTCTGCATTCTCCTGAACAGAGTAATTTGATAATCCCTGGGGATGAATTTCGCCTTCATCTTCACAATCATCCTGTCCCAGCTCTTGATCTTCTTCTTTCCCTTACAACACCTGTCAGCTTGTATTTCATCCCACCACAATGTTGCATGTCCTTTTAAGCATGTAACATCATGCTTGACTTTCTTGTCCTCTTCGACATCTTCGTAGTCAAAGTAAGTATCCAGAGCTCTAATCCAATCTAGTAGCTCCTCTGCATCCAAGTTTCCCTCGTAAATTGGAATGTCCATATTTTCTCTTGCACCCATCCTGGCAATAACTTTGATCAAATGCTCGTTTGATGCATCTCCAGCTGTAACCTCCTCCTCTCGTTCAACCTCTATTTCACTATCGGAATCACTCAGATCCCCTGCACTAGCTGTGCGTCTTTGTGCTGTCTCCATGTCCTCGGGTCTCACTCGGAGGTCTCTCATTTGTCTCTCTATGGTTGGATCAGTTATCTACCTACCTCTTCTTCTCTGCACTTCCCTATCCTCTGGATTAGGTGACTGCCTATCTCTCCTTGGCGGCATGGTGAATTCTCCTCTTATCTGCTATAGAAAGAAAAGAACAATCTATCTTAGCTCTGATACCACTTGACATTGTGTATCAGAGTACTCCTTACCTCTTATGCCTTCCTCGCCTGAAATATACAGACAAGAATCTGAAGCTCTGATACCAAAATGACGCAGTGTCGCACCCGCAGGCATGCCTGCTCACAGGATCTTCTCTTTCCTCGGCCCGAAGAACACTAACCGGTCCTTCTATTTCCCTATCAGGAAATCTGCACGCACAGATATCTTTGTGCAACTCCCCCTCTCTTTACTTATCGGGGAATCAGACTTCACAATCTTTCGAGGTCAATGATAGAGTGTAGGACTCTCGAATCTCCAAGACTCGATATGAGTCAACGCTGACCCTTCCGTTCCTTTGTCGGGACTTTCTCTATCGGGATCTCAGCACTCGCGGTGTTAAGCAACTTGGTTCTCCGACTCCCGAGTCCCAATATGCTGAAACTCCGATGAGCTCGCGGCTTTGAATTTTCAACAGTCCCGTCACCTCGTCGGGATTTCGCACTTAGCGGGATCGCGAATCCTGATGTCCAATGTTTCGGGACTTTACTTTTCTCGAACCTTGATACAGTGTGCTACCTATCCACCACCAACTCTTGTGGCCCCACACTGTACTTGTAGCCGTCGAGATATCGCGTATCGCGATTTCGTGACTCCCGTTACCAAATCTTTGATTCCTTTCTTACGAAATCCCGATAGGCGATTTCGCAAATAATCCAACGCCCCTGGCTGGCTTGGATCAACGGCTCTACCCCTTATGAGCTTTAAAAACTATGGGAATATCTCCAGTATCCCCCTACACCCCCATGAGATCCAACGGCTCACTGATTTTCCCTGGAAGATATCGACCGTCCGTTCTTCCTTATGCAATCCACAAAATGACTAAGTGTTCTTCCATAGAACTTATCCACCTGCATGCAAACTTGCAACACTTCTTGCCAACCTTCAAGGAACAACTTTTCTACACTGTCCTTCAACAAATTCGAAGGTCCTATTCCTCCTTAGCTTTTCCCCATGACCTCAAGACCTTCAATAAAACTCTTGCACGCACTCCTTGCGACAAACCTTCAACAACGTCGAAGTGTTGAAGTCACTTGACTCTACGCACACCTGCAGCAACAGTCTGTCAAATGCTTCACTCAGGTTCATAACCCTGAG
The DNA here is from genome assembly GCA_000966675.3 of Picea glauca. Classification (NCBI taxonomy): domain Eukaryota; kingdom Viridiplantae; phylum Streptophyta; class Pinopsida; order Pinales; family Pinaceae; genus Picea; species Picea glauca. The sequence continues at coordinate 52,609 of JZKD02S1672963.1, read as the reverse complement.
ACTTTTACCCGGCCTGTGCACTCCTTGCATGGCTCCTGTGCCCAACTTCACTTCTGGATGAATGAGAACAAAAACTATCTCTATCTAAACCCTCTGTCAACGCACTCCTTGCAAACACTTCAACTGCACTCCTTGCAGAAATTGTCTGGCTCAAATAGAGAAACAATTGAAACTCATTCCATCTCCCTCTCAGACTTCAATTCATACATGAAATCACATACACAACATATAAAAGAAAATGTATAACAGGAAGCAAACGTTCATGAGCCTATCATTCAGCACCAATACACAGAGAACAACACAAACCATGAATTTGAATCAAACCTTTCTATTAATTCAAATGTCTGTACATGGGTGTTTTTACATAGCTCTCTTCTTCTTCTTGCTCCAAATGCTTCTGAATAATGTTACAATGCACAATGAGGGTGTCTATATCTCGTTTCCCTCTTGCGCTCTACAACTATCTAGTCTAGAATTAAATTCTATCTACTTTACATTAACTATTTTAAATGTCGTCTACCTACTAAGGACGTAGCTATTTTCTCAAGGTCCATTTACAATATACAAGTGCGCCTCATCTTAATGTCTCATTTAAGATTTGCGCAACAATTCCAAAGTGTTTTCAAAATTTGTGTTGGCTTGTCCAGCTGTCCTCCGCTTCCGCGCTGGCTCGCTTGATGTGTTGGCGATGCTCCTGCATCACTGGTGTGCCAATTTTTCCCTAGCATATGGCTCATACCTTCAGTGTTTAATAAGAGTAGTACTCATCTCCTCTTAGGGTTAGGCGGTTCCTCTCTTTCCATTGTGACTCTGAAGGGGAGGGTTCTGCATTATGCACTCCTCAACAGGGAAGCGATACCACCTTTGCGATCAAATTTTGGTGAAGTCGATGGCACAAGCGACTTCCTGGTAAGTTTCCAAGAGAGTTATCATATATTAAATTTGAAAGTAGAGTTCAGGGTTTGGTTAGGATGAAAACATTTACTTCTTGTAACCCTTACTTTGATTTTAATGGCCCCCTTTGCTCCCGACGAAAAATGTTCGAAGTCTATGTATTTCTATTCTGGTACCGGCTGTAGATGAGGTTTTCCCACTGTATCCTTGAGTCGCTACTCTTTACCTCTTTAACCTATTGTTATAAATCGCGGTCTATTGTTTGTGTCCTCGTGGAATTATTTTTGGTTTTGACCCTATGGCTAGTAACTGTATTTGAAAGTAACTTAGAATAGTTCAAAGAAGTCCTTTCCTATGCCAGGTAAAGGTTCTAAAAAAATAGGTTCAAGTCTATCTCTTAACGTCTCTGACTTTATCTGTGAATGATACATATTGTTTGAGGTATGATAGTGGGTTAATGAGGGTCTATCTCTTGTTAAGTTAGAGTACCTTCCGCGAGAATTATCTTGACTTTGTGTATGATGTTTTTCCTTATGCTCTTCAATCTATTCGTAAAAGGGTTTATTAAGAAGGTGTCAATCTTGAATTCACACTGCTATTATTTTATTTTCAAAGTAATTGATAAAAATATGATTCTCTGTATTAATGATGGGACTCTTCCTATTGTGAGGTTACCCATCAGAAGTTCCAGGGACCATCCTCCCCCTCAGACAGGGTCATTTATAAGACAGGGGTGTGGCAATAGGTGGACGCTGAGTTTCGGCTCCTAAGTTGAGTATCACCAGACATAGTTGTGGTTATCAATTTACCTTTCAATCTAAGTTTAAAGTCTTACTCTGTATTTTACTAATGTTTTTCAATGATGAAACTTGCACGTTTTATGACCACCCAAGGTGCAGGTGTCGGCCCCTACCCATCGTGAAAAAGGTACTCGAGTTCCATGATAGTGGCTCTCAAACTAGCTCTTCAATTCCAAAGCATGGAGGCCATTTTTCTGTTCGTAGCTTTCTCTTGATATTAAGTAACGTTTCCCATGCTCCAATTTCCTGTATCGTATGTCTGAGGGTTAAACCCTGATTTGTTTTCGTTATTGTTCCATTTAAGGGAAATGGGTACAGTCATGCATGGTGTAGGGAAATAAATTGTTATTTAAACACTGGAATTGGTGAAACTAGATCCAAGTTTACTGTTAGAGGGAATTCTTTAATCTATTAAGCTTATCATCAGAGGAAATTTGTTGTTTTAAAGAAAAATATTTTTAGAAAAATTATCCTCAGTGTTCTGTTTGTTACCTCAGTAATTTTATGTATTCAGGAATCTCTATTTAAGTTACAGGAATCATCATTTCTTGATTTCATTAATGTCTGCATGAATAATCTCTCATTAACATAATTCTTATCTTTCGAACTTACCCAAAGGTGATCATTCAAGAAAGAGGGTTTCACATCTCTACATTTCTGAGTTTTATCGATTCTTGTCCTTCAAACAATTAAAAATTTTTTTTAATAGAATGAGTTTACTCTGTAAATTCCTAAATAGTTTTTGTGAATAATGAGGAATTTAAAGTATATCTTACAATCTCACAATTGTTTGCCTGAAACGTAGTAATGCTACAGTCATGAAATTTTTAAGAACTTTTGTTTCTCTCAGCAAGACTCTCGATATAGTCGAATTGGAATACCCTACCTTTGTATAGACAATAGTGACCGTTCAAAGCATATATAAGATGTATACATTCTGTTTGCATCGTGCGTCAATATTGTATCTGTTAAAATCATTATTCACTTTCCTATAGTAGGATACTAGCATACATAACTTTTCTTTCGTGTAATAGGAAATTCATATAATTATATCATTGGGTTTAGAGCGACTTGATCCCTTAGTTATGTTCATTCCCATATACTTCATTATTCTGGTTCTGTTCAAATCCAATTGTATAGATAATTATGTCTAGGAAATTCTGCCTAGGAATTAAATTGCAGAATTAAATGTATACTTGTAAATATATTTGCTCTTCCAAGTTCATTGATGCATATATATAATTCAACTTAAACAATTTAATTACAGAGATAGATGTATACCTATAAATAGGTTTGTTCATTTAAGTCCATTGATACATATATGGTTCTTATTTAAGTTTTAATTTTAGGGAACATCTCTAGAACTTAATCATACAAATCCATTTGATTATTATAGGAGGATATCAAATGATTTATAACTTTCGTACAGGTTCTAATTCAATTGTAGAGGCTGCCAGGAGATGATTTCATAAATGAGTTATAAACTATTCTATAGTAAAGTGGACTACACATATTCATGTAATCGAACAGTCTTTGCTCAGGTTATTGGATGCATACAAACTTTAATGATTTCACTATATTTGTAACTAATTCATCCCACAGAGACATAAATACTTAAATTTAGATACAGCAAGTACCTTACATCAATTATACGATCATTAAAACAGATAATGAGAATCATTTCAGTTTAGATTTAACACGTACGGTGCATCAGATATAAAACCATTCGGACAGATAAGGATTAGAGTAACATATCTGAACTAACTCACAGAAAGACAAAGGGAACAGCCATGTTCCTCCCAACCATAGAACCGAGCAACCAAAATCACTTGCACAGTTCACCCCCTAGCCTGACCATGAGTCCATGAGGGAAAACTTGAAAACAAAACTCCTTCTCAGCAATGACTTTCAGTTCCAGTAGGTTTCTCTTGCCTCACACTCAATCTGTAGTGTTCATAATAGCAAGAAAACTAGTAGTCTCCTTTCCCCATCATACTCGGCAGTGTCCTACCTCCTCACATATGTTATTTATCAATTTGCCTAGGTCTTTTTCCCTCCCTTGGGGATTTTTGCAGTTTTCTAAATCCCTGATTTTCAGGGGCTGCTAATGGCCAAATCACTGATTTTCCACTTGTAACAATCAGTCTAGGGGTAGTTCCATCATGTTCCCCACTCATGGAGTCATGGTCAACTAAATTCAACATGGTTGTTCCATTTGTCCTCTTCCAATCAATATAAAATATTATGTTTTCATACAAGTGTCATGGTCAAATAGTTAGTTGGTTCAAATCAGGTCTCTGCCCAACAATCATAATAATTAATTACAATTATTAAATTCAGAATTCGGAATTTCCATAAATGGCAAAAAAATTCCAAATTCGAATTTACTAAAAACAGAATAAATTTCCAATAAATTTAAATTTCAAAAACATTTTATTTTTGGGGATATCACATCGCATTCTGGATCTTCATGGGTCGTATCACTGGCCCATTCAGCTATGGCTGGATGTGTCAACCACCCCAGGTCAGAAACCTTTCAGGTTCGAGCAATTTTGGCTCAGCCACCCAGATTTTCACAAAAAGATCCATGAGTGGTGGAGGGAAGCAGTGATACCTCATGACTCCAAGATATACCAATTCTAGCAGAGGCTCAAGAATCTTAAGAAACAACTCAGACTCTAGAACAGGAAAATCTTTGGCAATATTTTCGACTCCCAAAATCAGTTGACAGATCAAATGAGCATGGTACAAAGATAAATCTGGGAGCATGGACTCACCGAAGATCTTGAAACCTAGGAAGCAGCTATAATCCAATAGCTAGAATCTAGGAAGGACCAAGAAGAGATTTTGTGGAAACAAAAATCTCTCATCCAGTGGCTCAAGGAGGGCGACCAAAACACCAAATTTTTTCACAAGTCCACCCTTCAATGATGACACACCAACCGAATCATGCAGTTAACCTCCAGTAATGGCCAACTCATCCATTCTCATGAGGATCTAGAAAAGGAACTGGTCGCTTACTACAAAGACCTCCTTACGGAACCCCTACAGAATAGATCTTAGGCCATTACCAAGGTTACACAGCACATACCTGCCCGAATCATTGAGGAACAAAACGTAGCCCTACTCAGGCCCATCGCTCTCAAGGAACTAGATCAAGTGCTCCAAGACACACCCAAAGGCAAGGCTCCGAGTCTGGATGGATTTACTAGCAAATTCTTCCATCATTGTTGGCATATGATCAGGGAAGAGGTATGGGAAATCATTGAAGACTCAAGGTCTTCATAGAAAGTACTCCCAGCTCTCAACATGACTTTCCTCACCCTCATTCCCAAAGAGGAGTAGATCAATCACCCCAAGCAGTTCTGACCCATCGCTCTGTGCAACATCATCTATAAACTCCTAACCAAAGTGATCGCCGGAAAAATCAAGCCCATCCTACCACTGATCATCTCTCCAGAGAAATCAGGTTATGTGGAAGGCAAGCAAATCTTGGATAGTGTCATCCTAGCACATGAATTTATTCACTCCTTATAGAATACCTACACCCCAGGTATGCTCCTAAAACTGGATCTCTCAAAATCCTTTAACAAGTTAAGTTGGGATTACATGCACGCAATGCTCATTGCCTTTGGTTTTGACCACACTTGGGTAGAGTGGATTCTAAATCCTACCTCCTCTGCTTTCTTTTCTATATTGTTCAATGGGGTCCCATCCTATCCCTTTTCTCCCTCCAGAGGAATCAGACAAGGAGACCCTCTGTCCCCTTTCCTTTTCATTATTATGGCCAAGTGTCTTAGTCGCTCCATTCACATTGCCATAGAAAATAAATCATTGACTGGTCTACCCCTACACAGTATCTCTCCCTCGATCTCTCACAACCAATTTGTTGACGATACCCTATTGATGGGCTCCCCCATAGTAAAGGAATCCCACTCCTTCCTCTTGATCCTTCAAAAAAATTTTGATGCCTCAGGACTAGACTTTAACAAAGACAAATCCTAGATTTTCTTCTTCAATACACCAGCTTTGATTCAACGTAATATCTCTGAAATCCTTGGTTTCACCTGAATCTCCCTTCCGTCCAAATACCTCGTCATCCCCTTGCTAGACAACGCCCTCATGAATAGTTCATGGGAGCATATCCTCTCCTCCTTTACCAAGAGGCTCTCTTCTTGGACCTACAGAGCCCTCAATCTCCCCAATCGCCTCAGTCTACTTAAATTCGTGCTTCAATCCCTACCTGTCTATACCTTTTCTGCTCTTGCGGCCCCAAACTTTGTCCTTACGACCATCAAAAAATTGCAAAGGAAAAATCCTTTGGCAAGGCCTTAAAACAGGGAAAAAATAACACTCATTTGTGATAAACTCTGCAAACCCAAATCTCACGGGGGCCTTGAGTTAAGGGACTCCTCAATCATGAACAAAATCCTAAGTGCTAAGGTCCGGTGGAGGTGGCTAAAAAAACCTCAAGATTTATGGGCCAAGCTCTGGAGAAGGAAATATGCACCCAACATGGTGGAGAGAAACCTAATCAAATGGAATGGAGACAACCCTGTATCCTTAATCTGGCCAGCAGCCAAGAAGAATCGGCATCTTGTCACAAGCCACGCCTTCTGGGAAATTAGAAATGGGAAAACAACTCTTTTATGGAAAGATTTGTGGCAGCAGTGGCCAATTCTGGAGCACGAATACTGGGCTGACACTATCAGCATCCCAACTACACAGGTGGGCATGACAAAAATGTCAGACTACTAGTAGGACAACCCAACAGAGCCCACATGGAGATGATGGAATTGAAACAAGGAGTACCTAAATATAGAGGCACATGTGGACCTTCGGCCTTTTTAAGGTGAAATCAATAAAAGGAAAATCCTCATTCTGACAGGTGAGGACATCCTACAATGGGGATACTCGCCAAGGGGAACCTTCAACATAAAAGAGGCCTATGCCATCAAAACTCACTTAGACCCATTACCCCCAAGGAGAGACTGGAACAAAATCTGGGCCCTGAAACACTGGCCAAAAATTAGTTTTTTCCTCTGGCTTGTTACTCATTCGAGCATTCTCACTTGGGATAACCTCTTGAAAAGGGGTTTTGTTGGCATGTCCATCTGGATTCTTTATGGAGAAGAAGCTAAAACTATGAACCATCTCCTCAACACCTGCCCCTACACCACTCAAGTCTGGGATCAATGTGCGATGATCATGCGCACCTCGGATCACAAGCGGGATAGCATCATCAACGCCATAGTAGATTGGAGAGACAAAGATTTTCAATCACCCCTTCTCAACCATATCTGGAAACTCCTCCCAGGATTTATACTTTGGTATATATGGAAGGAAAGAAACAAAATAATCTTCAAGAATGATCAGCTCCCTTGGTAGCACTATTGGAAGCAAAGATGCCTCAACATTCTAGAAACTATCAAGCTACAACATTAGCATGCAACAGATTTGAATGGTCCTCCTTCTGAGAAAAGTATTCTTCAGCATTGGAAATTCAATCTGACTCAGGACCCGTCCCCCCCCCCCCCACCACCACTCAACTTCTTCAAAGCAGCCCCATGCATTGGTCCCCACCCATGGAAGGCTTCATCAAACTCAACTTCGATGGAGCCTTCAAGGGTAACCCTAGGGAAGCAGGTTTCACAGTGGTCTTCCACGATCACCATGGCCATATTCTTCTCATCAACACAGGCAACCTAAGCCACACTATGAAAAATGTAGTTGAGTTATGGGGGCTCACCAGAGGCTTGCAATTAGCAATTGAGCACAACTTCACCAAGCTGATTGTTGAAGGGGATTCGCTAGTCATTACCAATCTCTTCGGGAGAATCTTGAATGGAGTTGACCCAGAGTGAATCTCACCATGCTAGAGACTTTCCTATGGTCTAAGAACAATTGTGAATCTCCTGCAACCTAATCAGGCCTTCATCCCCTCACACATTACAAGAAAGGCTAATCAGGTTGTGGATGAAATGGAAAATTTGGGAACGAATTGGGAAGGACTAAAACTCCTTTGCCAAACTTCCCTCAATCTGACACACCCCATACTCCAAAAGTGCATGAAAAAATCCACAGTAATGGACATACCCCTGAATGGGGTGATATTGCAAAGCACATGGCACTTGGAGGAGGCGCGAAGAGGCCAACATGGCGATGGCCATGTGACTGAAGCATGGAAAGCACCACCGCCACCCCCATGTATTTAAATCTCCCATATGACGTTCCAGGCACCATTAAGCCTAGTGCGCCTAACCTCCTCATGTTTTCCCCTCCATGGCTCTACTCATTGAACGTGCCTTTACTCTATGCATGCAACATCACCTTCTTCTTCTTCAACTACGAAGGCATGCCTCATTCCAGTCTCCCTCCTTCGTTGCACTCTCCTGCAACTAGATTTTTCCCCAACTCCTCCTCGTCCACCTGGGCACTTTCCCTGTGCTCACTCTCTCCTCCTGGGCCATCAGAATGTCGAGACAAAGAGGCAAGCCAAGGAGAGGCTCGCCCTGGCAGCCACTTCTACCTTAATTGGTCCTCACTCGGGTGCCTACACCCTCCTCGGGCTCCTCCCCTAGTTCATCCCCCTCGCACTCCTCGCATTCCTAATAGTCTGAACAAGAACCACTCACCACCTCCTCCCCTCCCACTTCCCAGCTTGAAGGATTGGCACTCACTGATATCTCGTTGGGTTTTCTCTCAGGACCCATCCTTGACAGAGCCTCTTCATCATGGGTGCCTCTAGCAGTACCACCAAATTCACCAGTCAGTGTACCTGCTACACCAGAGACCTCCTCCACTCACCCACCCTTGGAAGCACCAACTTTTCTACAGGAAACCCAACTAGGGCCTCATTCCTTTTCAGACTCAGTCCCAGACTCACAATTGCAGGATAGCTTGGTCATTCTCCATGGGCTGGTCTTTGAGCTTCGACAGGGCCTACATGACCTTCAAGTTCGGTTGGAGATACTGGACGGGAAGACCATTGCGCTCCTCCAAATCCTCTCCACCTTCCAAGGGGGCTTCCACTTCACACCAGATGCAGCGGAGGGAATAGACCACACTCATGCAGGTGACTCAAGCGAAAGGCTCTTCCCGCAAGAGGTGGCGACTCTGGTTAGGCCATGCACGTGGCCACGGACGAGGAATACACGCCCATTGAATGGGCTTGCATGCACCCAGGGAACTAGGAGGCACATGGCCCGACGATAGATGGGAAGGGGGTGACTCGGACATCGACATGCATGAGACAATGGAATGGAGAGGGGTAGTTATCGAATAGGAGCTCTGGGACCAAGAAATCTATGCCCCACCTCTCTGTCTGGATGTCTAGGTTACAAACCCAGTGTATGACCAGTATGAGGGTTTTACTTATGGATTTTAGTTTACTTTTTCTTAGCTCTGTTTTCAGTTTCTGTAAGACTGGCAGTCATTTTGATCCCAACACCGACTGGATGAACTAGTTTCCCCATAGGGCAGTTCAGTTATTACAGTACGACACTATTTCACATTTTGTAACTCTGATTTTTTGAAGGTTCCTTATATATAAGTTCTTACTTATAAAAAAATAAAAAATAAACATTTGTTTTTAGTCTATTTGTTTAAACATATATTCTATTAAACATAAATATTTTTCATAATAATTTCAAAATTTAATTAATATTCTTCATTTAATTTTACCATAATTTTTAGAAATTTTAATCAAATTTTATAAAAATACTTAAATTTATATACTATTAGAAAAATTGAAGCAATTTTTCATCTAATATTTAGAAATTTTTTTTTTTTTTTTTCTGAATAAAATTTATATTTAAAACAATTTTCTATTTTATAAATAATTTTTATATTTAAAAACAATTTTCCAAAAACATCTTCATATAGAATAATAATAATAATAATAATCTAATTTTAAGGTCATGACCAAGACATACACCAAATTAGTGTATGAGACCCCATATATGAATAATAATAATAATAATAATAATCTAATTTTAAGGTCATGACCAAGACATAAATCAAATTGGTGTATGAGACCCCCTTGTTTGTGGAACAAGGGACATTTGATTGCTAAATTTTATGGAGGTGTACATACCCTACCACCCTTTGGATTTGAACATGTAACCTTCAAGGAGAAATCACATGTTCCTTTTTTTAACAGAGACCGGGAAAAAAAATATATTAAAAAGTTGTGTGGAAATGCAGAGAGTATACATCATAAGTCCAGAAGAATAGTAAAACAAAATTTGGTTTCCCCCGTGTTCTCAAGACAGGAGTTGGGGATGTGTCATAGGAGAGATTTTTTGGATTTCTCTTGGCTACATTTTCTTTAACAGAGTAAATTCTACAAAAATATCCAAACACATAAACAAAAAAGCATTGCATTTACTCAGAATGATTGTGCGCATCCTGACCATCGAGTTTATCATCTTTTGGTTGTTGCAGAGAGACATTTAAGTCCAAGGTCTGGTTCCTAGGCCCTAAAGAAGAAGCTTCATCAGATATGGTTGGAGAAGCAGAAGGATAAGTTGAAGGGGAAGTTGGTCCAACAACGAATTGTAGGTCTGCAAGAGGTTGCATGAGGGCTTCACATTCATCATGCATCCTATGTTGGTCATTTCTTTGTTGAATGGTGATTTCCATGATAGACAAAACCTGTGTTGATAAACCTTTGAGTTGAATTTGCATAGTTTGGACTGTGTTAACCACATCCTTGTGATATTTATCATTGATTTCTCGTCGTCCTCTCTGATTGTGCATCATATTCCTGGAATTACAAACATGTTCTAGGATAAGAAGAAAGAGATCAATGGATTTGGAGGAGGAGAAGGTGTCTTCCCAGATGAATGTGGAAATGCACATGATGACTGCTTGGAGTGTGAGAGTGGTTGTAAAATAAGAGTTATCCATCTCACATGTGAAGTACAGGAGGCGATTTGGTGTAACGTTGAGAGGATGAGTGCATGAGATGATATGGACTAATCTTCTAACTAAAACGTGGTCGTTAATGCCTAGATAACGCAGACCGCCTCTCTCGTGCGTCTTCTCTCTTCCAAGACCTCCTCTGACCTCGGCCTGAAGAGCGTCAATGCTCCTCTAATTCCCACCCAGAAACTCTTACCCACAACAACTCCTTACTGATCTCCCTTATCTGATCAGGATATCGGAATTCGCGATTTCGCGAATTCTGTAGTCACACCCCTTTTGCCTTGCGATTCCCCGAATCGCGACGTGGGTCAATCGCTGACTTTCTTCCCCTTTCTATCGAATAATCGCTACTCACGATGTCAACAAATTGAAACTCCAATCTCTGAATCCCGATGTGCCGATTTTCCGAGACACGTGTGGACTTGACTTTTCCACCTTCTATCCTTCTATCGGGATTTCGGAACTCGCGGGATCGCGAGTCATAATGTCGATGGACTCGGGACTTACCTTTTCCCAATCCCCGATACGATGCCACCTATACTCCACCATCCCCTATGGTCCCACACTGCCATTTCACCGTCGGGATATCGCGGATCACGAATCCAACATACAAGCATTCTTTGTCGTTGAGAACCCCGATTTTTCGATCCGCAACTCCTTGGGATTTCCTGACACGCGTCCCACGAAATCGACGGTTCAGAGCCTTTCGGAGTATCTCTCCTTTCAATATCACCACTCCCGCTACACCAACTTGGTGCTCCAACTCGCAATATGTCGATATGCGACGTCAAGTGTGATCTAACGGTCCCTAAGACTCCAGACCAACGGCTCTATTTCTTCCTGAGCTTCGAACCTTTACCCCCCCTGTGCACAAACCTGCAACTTCCCTGCAAGCCTTCCAAGCATGACTTGTCTATACCATTCCTCGATGGATTCGAAGACCTATCCCTTCTGAGCTTCCTTCAGGCTCCTGGTTCCTTCGAAAGAATTCTTTGCACGCACTCCTTGCGGAAAATCTTCGACAACGTCCAGTTGTCGAAGCTTGGACTCTGTGCGGCCCTGCAGCAGCATTCTCAATTCCTTTTACTCAAAATTGCAACTTTGAGTTTTGTTTAGCCTGCGCACGCCTTGCACGGCTCCAGTGCCAAATCTGCACTTTCTGAGATGAATGAGGACAATAGCTTTTTCTAATTGAACCCTGCAGTCATGCACTCCTTGCGAACAAATTCAACTGCACTCCTTGCATGAATTCTCTGATTCAGTTAGAGAAACAGTTGAAACTCATTCCCTCTTCCTTTCAGACTTTAGTTTCAAAACATGAAATCCTATGCACAGCATACACAAAGCAAATGCATAACCAGAAAACAAAATATTCATAGCATAACAACATCAACACAGAGAATAGACACTCAACCATGGATTTGAATCAAAGCTCTCTTATTAATTCAATATCTATACATGGATGTTCTCTACACAGTTCTCTGCTTGCTCTTCTACTCTGAATGTTTTTGAATAATGTTACAATATATAAAGGAGGGTGTCTATATCATGTTTCCCTCTCGAACTCCAAACTATCAAATCTAGACTTAAATATTCTATCTACTTTTCATTAAATCTATTAAATGCCTCATCTACCTAAGGACATGAGCTTAAAGGCTCAAGGTCCATTACAATATACAAAGTGTGCTTCATTAAATCCACATATTAATGTTTGGCGCAACAAATATCAAGGTGCTTTCAAAAAGAAATCCACTGGCTCGTCCAACTGTCCTCTGCTCTCACGCTGGCTCGCTTGATGTGGGCGATGCTCCTGCATCATACTCCCTGGCTTGAAAAATTTCATGGTCTCCTGTCCATGAGATCCTGTACGATCTGTCCATGCTTTTGGATAACTTCTTCAGTCTCCCATCTGACGTCCTCCACTGGGTGATTCTTCCATTTGACCAGGTACTCAAAATATTTCTTTCGCCTGGTCTTTCTACCCATTCTCTTGTCCAGTATGCACTCCATCTGGGGATTTTCTGCAACTGGCAATTGTTTCATCCACTGGATCAATGGTTCCTCAATTCCAACCTCTGCTTCTCCAGCCTTGTATGGATATAAATCTAAAACATTAAATATCAGAGATATCCCGATGCCATCTAGCAACTCAATCTCATAAGCATTCTCTCTGAATTTCTTCAGGACTTTGCAAGGTCTGATTTTCTTCATTTTTAGCTTGTTATATGTTCCCCTTGGGAACCTTTCTCTCCTCAGATGTGCCAGAACCAGATAGCCAACTTTGAACTTAAGTTGTCTCCGATGCTAATATGCTCTGCGCTTATACTCCTGATTTGATTCTATCATTCGTTGCTTCACCTTACTGTGAAGTTCCTGCATTGCTTCAGCGAACTCTTCTGCACTAGCGCTGCTAGTCACAGTCTGTTCTGACTCCCTGAGTTCAGAAACTCCCCTCGGTTGTGTCCCATACACAATCTAGAATGGACTTTTGCATGTACTCCAATTCACCGAATCATTGTATGCAAACTCTGCTTGTGGCAATATGTTGTCCCAGCTGCTATGGTGCTTTGTCACCAGGCTTCTCAACAAGTCTCCCAAGCTCATGTTGACCACTTCTGTCTGCCCATCCATTTGCGGATGGTAAGCTGAACTAAATGCCAAGTTAGTTCCCAGCTTCTTCCATAGCATCCTCTAAATATTCCCTATGAATTTGGTATCTCTGTCCGATACTATACTTCCTGACAATCCATGGAGTCTAACAATCTCTTTGAAAAACAAATTTGCGATGTGCGTCGCATCACTAGTCTTCTGACATGGAATAAAATGTTCCATATTTGAAAACCTGTCTACCACCACAAAGATGGAATCAACCCCTCTCTGCGTCCTCAGCAGTCCTAATACAAAATCCATGATGATCGCCTCCCATGGCCTCTCCGGTATGGGCAATGGCTGATACAACCCTGCATTCTGTTTTCTCCCTTTTGAATGCTGACAAACCCGACATCTGTCAACAAATCGCTTGACATCTACTCGCATGCTCAGCCAAAAATATGATTCGCTCAGCTTCGCGAATGTTTTGTCATGTCCAAAATGACCTGCTAATCCACCACTGTGCTTCTCTTTCAACAAGTTCTCCCTCATGGAGCAATTCGGAATGAACAGTTGATTGCCTCTAAACAACAATCCCTCCGGGATCATATAATCTATCCAAGGACTCCTGTCTCTGAGAACTGGATTCTCAGCTGCTTCATACGTTTCTCCGAAATCTGTATCTCCTACGTACATGTCCTTGAGATTCTCAAAACCCAATGTTTTGACTCGGAATTCCTGTAGCAACAAACATTTCCTGCTCAAAGCATCAGCCACTTTGTTAGCAGTACCTGAAATGTGTTTAATTACAAATGTAAAATTCTACATATACTCTACCCATTTTGCATGCTTCTGATTCAACTTCTCTTGTTGACTCACAAACTGCAATGCATGATTATCGTTGTATAATACAATTTTTTTTGGGATTAAGTAATGCCTCCACTTCTTCAATGCCTGTATGATAGCATAAAATTCTTTGTCATACGTGGAGTATTTCAGATTTGCTTCATCCAACTTCTCACTGAAATATGAAACTGGTCTGTCTTCTTGACTCAAGACTGCTCCTATGGCATATCCACTTGCATCACATTTCACCTGAAATGTCTTCTGAAAATCTGGCAACACTAACACTGGTTGCTCTGTGATCTTTCGCTTCAACAGATTGAAGCTCTTTTCAGCCTCTGTTGTCCAGTGAAAAGTCTTATGTCGCTTCTTCACTGTGTCCATCATTGCTACACTAATTCCACTGAAGTTCCTAATGAATTTCCTGTAGAAACTTTCCAACCCATGGAAACTTCTCACCTCGAAAATATTTCTCGGTGATGGCCAATTCTTAATAACTTCCACCTTGCTTGGATCCATTTTCAATTCATTCGCCAAAATTACAAAACCCAAATAAATGAGCTCTATCTTCATAAATGAGGACTTCTTCATATTGATCAACAACTTCTCCTGCCATAGCTTCCTCATCATAATGGCCAAATGTTTCAAATGTTCAGCCTTCGTCTTGCTGAAAATCAGTATGTCATCCAGATATACGACGACAAATTTTCCGATGAATTTCCTCAGGACTTCATTCATCAGCCTCATGAATGTGCTCGGAGCGTTTGTCAAACCAAAGGACATGACCAACCATTCATACAAGCCTTCGTTTGTCTTGAATGTTGTCTTCCACTCATCACCTTCCCTCATGTGAATCTGGTGATATCCGCTCTTCAGATCAATCTTTGAAAAATAATTTTCCCCACTCAGGCAATCCATCAGATCATCCATTCTCAGCAGTGGAAATCTGTACCTGATGGTAATTTTGTTGATCGCTCTTGAATCAGTGCACATTCTCCAACCTCCATCCTTCTTTGGACTGAGCACTGTTGGAAAAACACATGAACCCAGGCTTTCCCTGACCAATCCTTTGTCCAATAGCTCTTGGACCTGCTTCTTGACTTCCTCATTTTCCTGTGGCGTCAATCTGTATGCAGCTTTATTCAGCAAACTGGCTCCGGGTATGAGATCGATGTGATGACTCACACTCCTCATCGGTGGCAATGAACGAGGTAATTCATCCATGATGATATCAACGAACTCTCCCAACAGTTTCTGAATCTCATCTGGTAGATCATCCACTCTTGTGCTATTCAGGACAATTCTCGGTTTCCTGACTACAAATAATTGTGGACCTTCCTTCTTCTCCATCTCTGTGAGAAGCTCCTTCCCACTCGTAAGAAGTATGGTGTTACTTACTTCCGGCTTCACTTCTTTATCTTTTATCGGAATCAATTTGTGTGTCCTCCCATCCTTCTCTAAAGTATATGTGTTCATCCTCCCATCATGAACCACATTTCGGTCATACTGCCATGGTCTCCCCAGCAATACATGACAGACATCCATGGGAATGACATCACATAGGACCTTATCCTTATATTCACCCATTTTGAAATCAACTAAACATTGTTTAGTGACACTCACCTGATGTCCCTTTTGTATCCATGAGACTTTATATGGACTCGGGTGATTAGTCGTATCCAGCTCTAATTTCTCCACCATCTCGGTTGAAACAAGATTGTCGGTGCTTCCGCTGTCCACAATGACCTTTCATTTCCAGCCCTTGGTTTTGCATGTGGTTCTGAACAGTTTGGTCCTATGAGCTATATCCTCCACCTCTTTCTCGGGTGTCAAAAGGAATTTATGCACCGTCAATGACTTACCACTTCCGGCGTCTTCGTTCTCAGCATCACGCCTCTGCGCCTCAACGATGTGAGCTTCTCCACTGTCTGTTTTCCTGTCTGGACAGTCAACTGCCTTGTGTCCATATTTTCCACAAGTATAGCAGGTGATTATTCCACCTTTGCCTCTTCCTCTACCTCTGGTATGAGGAAAATTGTTTGCATCAACATAATCTCCTCGTTGCTCACTACGTTGTCCTCTCTGCTCAGCATATTGTTGTCCTCGCTGTGAGGTTCCACCTCTTTCAACCTTACCCTGAGGTTTCTTCCATTCCTCCTTGGGCTTCTGATATTTCTCGTGGGCAACTGCCTTGCCTCTGGGCTGACTTCTTCCTTGCCCTTGTTGTCCTTGCTTTCGGTTCAGCTTCTCTTCGGCTTTCAGAGCCATCTGGTAAGCATCCTCTACCATTCTGATGGTTGTCAGGCTTAATTCATCCTGAATTTCGTATCTCAACCCATTCAGGTATCTGGCTACCTTCTCATCATCGCTCTCCCGATGACTTGCTCGAATATTGAGCTTGTAAAAATCTTAGGTGTATTCCTTCACCGTCATCATCTTCTACCTCGGGTTCTGCATTCGCCTTAACAGAGTGATTTGGTAATCCCTTGGGATGAACTTTGCTTTCATCTTGGCTATCATTCTATCCCAGCTTTTAATTTTCTGCTTTCCTTTGGAACGTCTATCTACCTGTAGATCGTCCCACCATAATTTTGCATGTCCCTTTAATTTTGTGACAGCATGCCTTACCTTTTTATCCTCTTCGATGTCTTCATAATCGAAGTAGGTGTCAAGAGCTCAAATCCAATCCAACAGCTCTTCTGCATCCAGACTCCCTTCATAAACTGGAATATCCATTTTTGTCTTCGAACTCATCCTGGTGATAACTTTAATCAATCGCTCAGTTGATGCATCCTCTGTTGTGACCTCTTCTTCATGTCCAACTTCCTCTTCAACTTCAGAATCGCTAAGATCCCCTGCACCAACTCCATGTCTTTGTGTTGTCTCCATCTCCTTGAGCCTTGCTCGGAGATCTCTCATCTGCCACTCCATTTCTGGATTTCCTGCTGGCCTACCTCTTCTTCGCACCTCCCTATCTTCGGGATCAGGTGACTGTCTTTCTCTTCTTGGTGGCATGATGAAATCCTGATTCTCTTTGTTACAGAAAACAAAGAGTCTTCCCGCTCTGATACCACTCTAACGCAGACCGCCTCTCTCACGCGTCTGCTCTCTTCCAGGACCTCCTATGACCTCGGCCTGAAGAGCGTCAATGCTCCTCTAATTCCCACTCAGAAACTCTTACCCACAACAACTTCTTACTGATCTCCCTTAACTGATCGGGATATCGGAATTCGTGATTTTGCGAATTCTATAGTCACACCCCTTTTGCCTTGCGATTCCCCGAATCCCGACGTGGGTCAATCGCTGACTTTCTTCCCCTTTCTATCGGAGTTCTCTCTATCGTAGAATCACTACTCGCGATGTCAAAAAATTGAAACTCCAATCTCCGAATCCCGATGTGCCGATTTTCCAAGACACGTGTGGACTTGACTTTTCCACCTTCTATCCTTCTATCGGGATTTCGGAACTCGCGGGATCGCGAGTCCTAATGTCGATGGACTCGGGACTTACCTTTTCCCGATCCCTGATACGATGCCACCTGTACTCCACCAGCCCCTGTGGTCCCACACTGCCACATCACCATCGAGATATCGCGGATCACGAATCCAACATACAAGCGTTCTCTATCGTTGAGAACCCCGATTTTTCGATCCTCGGATCCTCGGGATTTCCTGACACATATCCCACGAAATCGATGGTTCAGAGCCTTTCGGAGTATCGCTCCTCGCAATATCGCCACTCCCGCTACACCAACTTGGTGCTCCAACTCGCGATATGCTGATATGTGACGTCAAGTGTGATCTAACGGTCCCTGAGACTCTAGACCGACGGCTCTATTTCCTCTTGAGCTTCGAACCTTTACCCCCCCTGTGCACAAACCTGCAACTTCCCTACAAGCCTTCCAAGCACGACTTGTCTATACCGTTCCTCGACGGATTCGAAGACCTATCCCTTCTGAGCTTCCTTCCAGCTCCTGGTTCCTTCAAAAGAATTCTTTGCACGCACTCCTTGCGGAAAATCTTCGACAACGTCCAGGTGTCGAAGCTTGGACTCTGCGCGCCCCTGCAGCAGCAGTCTCAATTCCTTTTACTCAAAATCGCAACTCTGAGTTTTTTTTAGCCTGCACACGCCTTGCACGACTCCGGTGCCAAATCTGCACTTTCTGAGATGAATGAGGACAATAGATTTTTCTAATTGAACCCTGCAGTCACGCACTCCTTATGGACAAATTCATCTGCACTCCTTGCAGGAATTCTCTGGTTCAGTTAGAGAAACAGTTGAAACTCATTCCCTCTTCCTTTCAGACTTCAGTTTCAAAACATGAAATCCTATGCACAGCATACACAAAGCAAATGCATAACCAGAAAACAAAATATTCATAGCATAACAACATCAACACAGAGAATAGACACTCAACCATGGATTTGAATCAAAGCTCTCTTATTAATTCAATATCTATACATGGATGTTCTCTACACAGTTCTCTGCTTGCTCTTCTGCTCTGAATGCTACTGAATAATGTTACAATGTACAAAGGAGGGTGTCTATATCCCGTTTCCCTCTCGAACTCCAAACTATCAAATCTAGACTTAAATATTCTATCTACTTTTCATTAAATCTATTAAATGCCTCATCTACCTAAGGACGTGAGCTTAAAGGCTCAAGGTCCATTACAATATACAAAGTGCACTTCATTAAATCCACATATTAATGTTTGGCGCAACAAATATCAAGGTGCTTTCAAAAAGAAATCCACTGGCTCATCCAGTTGTCCTCTACTCTCGCGTTGGCTCGCTTGATGTGGGCGAAGCTCTTGCATCACTAGAGAGGAAGCAGAGTACCAAGGTGACGTCAGAGCAAACGAGCATAGAGGGATCCAATTTCAAATACAGAGTGAAAAGGTGAAGGACGCAGGGGGCAGGCTAGTGAGGGGACTTCCACATCCGAGGAAAGTTAAGAAGGAGGGGAGGGTGGCACGAGCTGGTGAAGTGTCAAGGTGAAGTAAAGGGGAGGCACACAGAAAGATGATCGAAGGACAGATGCCGAGATGGAGGAGTGAGGTGACCCCATACCACAAGGGAGGTATGGGGAGCATAAGTGAATTCAACATTGGCATCAATGGATAGGGTTGAGGGAGAAAATATTATTAACATACAATGTACCTGACTCTTTAGCTATGGCTAGTTTCTCTTTCTCATCAACAGCCTTGTTATTGTGTCTAAATAAGTGGAAGTAGATTAGATTATGGAAGTATTGGGAGGCTAGGTAGATATGGTGGGAGATGGATTTGACATAGATATTGGTTGGGTGGGTCCTTTCCATGCATGGTTGATGATTAGTTTGGAGTCTCCAATGACTGAGAGTGAGTGGATGTTCATTTTTTGTCAAGAAGGATACCCTGTAATAGAGCGTAAGCTTCTGCTTGATTATTTGAAGCTATTACCAAACTCCAATGAAAAGAGAGGACTTTGTTTCCTCATGGGAAAAGAATGACCCCTCCCTCTTCTACCACCCTGAGGTTTCCTTTAGAAGCGCCATCAAAGTAGAGAGAGTGTCTTGATTTCTTATTGTGCCAATGGAAGAACTCGATCTCGAAATGAAGCTGCCAGGAAGATCTAGGTGAAGAGGGAGGGATAGAAGGGGTAAGGGGAATAGAGGGTAAGAAAGAGTTTAGCCATGAGTTTTCATCATTAGTAAGGGAGGGGGTATTGAGAGGTTTATACTTTGAGAGGAATAAATCTGTGAGGAGGGTCAAGGATTTCTTGGCTACAAGTTCAGGGGGAGGGCGAAGGTTGGAGAAGATAGATCGATTGTAGGAAAGCCATATTTTCCAAAAGATATACTTAGGGAGGGATTTGAAAAGAGAGTTGAAAAGGGATTTTTAAGGATAGAGACTCTATAGGAAGCTTGCCAAAAATTGAACATATTTTTAGGATGAGAGGGCCATCGAAGTTTGTGATGAAAATTCTGGAGGGAAGCATTCCAAAATACTTTTGAAAAGGGGAATTGAAGGAAGAGTTGTTGAGAGGTTTCCATGGCACTACAACATTGTAATGTCCCCACTTTGGGACATCATCACAGGGAGAGACTTATGATGACCAGAGTAGCCAGATGGATGTTATAGTGAATACAGGGGTATTTGAGAGGCATTGTGGGGTCCAGTTGGAATTTATCATCATATTCCATCATCATGAGCCA
>JZKD02S1672963.1:19805-31360 GCA_000966675.3 Picea glauca | reverse complement strand
TTCCATGGTTATCTCTTTATGTTATTTGTTGCATACACACATATAAACACATCTAAAAGGTAGATCAGCAAAGTGTTTGACGAAATACCTCACTCAGAAAAAGTTTTAAAAAGACCAAAACAGTGATGATCCTTGCATAATGGCTTGGGATCATTACAAACACAGTTCACATCTGAAAGGGTCATTTAAATTTATTTTGAGAATATATTCCCCCGTGAGGAGCTTGTCATGAGCAATGATCCAACTAAAGAAGTTTATCTTAGGAGGACTGTCTGTATTCCAAAAAAAAATCCAAATGTTCTCTTAAGGAGGTAGATCCACCTGAGATAAAAGGAATTTGTACCCATGCTTGACAAAGTAATCTCCCTTTCCCCAGCCTCTTCTATCTTTAAATAGAATTTGAATGGGAGCGCAACCATGCAAGAGGATTTTTAAAAAATGTTCCTCTTTCTAGAAAGTTACTAGGATATTCTCAAGTTTCTATCAAATCCATTTCCATGATTCATTGTTCTGTTCAGAGATTTCAGAGATACATTTAAGACCTTGAAAATTTAACCAAATGAGAAGAATTCGAAGTCGAATATGTTGCCAAATTGGTGGGTTCCCCATAATGTTATTCGGCCCAATCAGAATCCTTTTCCCATTTCCTGGTATCCAAGTGAGATGAATTTGAACAAGAGGGATGGAGGCTGAGAGAATATTCCAAATGGGATATCCTCTCCTATTGCAGTGTTGAGTATCTAAGCACCTGAGTTTGTCCCCTACTAAGTATTTTTTCAGTAGAACTATTTTCCACCATTCTTAATTTCCAGTGATTAGCCACCATAAAAATTTTGAGCCAAGAGCCAAGTTGCGGAGATTTGGATCTTTGATGCCCAGTCCTCCGTTAACTTTAGGAGTTTTGATTTTGTTACAATTAACAATATGGGACTTTTTAGTATCATTATTTCCCCCTTCCCAGAGAAACCATTTCAAATATTAGGAGATGGAGTTTTTGATGCTTTGAGGAGAAGCAAGGGTAGATAATTGAAAGATAGGGAGAGCGGAGAGAACATATTTTATAAGAACAACTCGACCTGTCAGACTAAACCAGAAGGAGCCCTATTTATTAAATTTGATCTTGAATTTATCCAGAATCTGATTTCAAGTGGAACTAGGGAGGGAATTGAGGCAGATGGGAATGTCAATGTATTTGAAAGTTTTCCATTTTTCAATGAGGGGGGAACAAAAAATATTGGCGATGGTTTGGGTTACTATTAGAGAGGAGTTACAAGTAAATATTTGGGATTTGGAATTGTTGATGAGTCCCCTTGAGGCATGGGTGAAATTGTCCAGTGTAGTTTTGAATCTTTTAGCTATGCTGATAGAGGCACCACCAATTAGGAGAGTATCATCAGCAAATTGCGAGTGGTTTATTCTTTTTGCACCATGCATTATTTTTATACCAGGTATTTCTTTGTTGAGGTGATCTCTTTCAATTTGTCTTCCCAATGTTTATGACATTAATATGTAGAGGAGGGGGGATAAAGGGCATCCTTGATGCAATCCTAGAGATATCTTGAAGAAATCAGTGGGCCTACCATTTATCAGTGGGGAAATCCAGGGATTTGAGATACAAGCATAGATCCATGAGAATATTTCCAAGATAAATCCAAACCTTGTTAACACAACAAACATGAATCTATGTATGACCCTATCAAAATCATTTTCCATGTCTATTTTAATGATCATACCTTGATCCCCTCGCTTCCTTATTGAATGAATTGATTCATATACCAGAATGATGTTATCAATCATTTTCCTTTTCTCAACAAAACCACTTTGGTTAGGGGGAATCAGCTTATGGAGAAGAGGTTTGAGATGGTTGGATAGGATTTTAGAGATAAGTTTGTAGGAGATGTTACAAAGGGAAATGGGTCTGAATCTAGAGAAGGAGGAGGGGTTTGATTCCTTTGGGATGAGAGCTAGGAAAGTGGTGTTTGTGTTGCCACCAGTTTTTGCAGATTTCTAGACATACTTTATCATTCGCAGGAGGTCTATCTTAATTATATGCCAACACATTTGAAAGAAGTGGGCGATGAAATCGTCAGGTCCAAGGGCTTTGTCTGGATGAAATTGAAAAAGGGCCTCACGGAGTTCTTTTTCCATGACTTCTTGATTCATCTTGATGTTATCTTCTTGCTCAATAAGTTTTGGAATGTTTTTAGCAGTTCTTCTTGAATGTTGAGGTTGACATTCCCTTCCTCAGTTAGAAGGTTCTCAACATGTCTTTTTTCTTCCTCCTAGATTTCGCAAAAATCATTTATTTTGGTCCCATCCTCTCTAGTGATCTCATATACTTTGTTTCTCTAGAGTCTGGCTTTAGCTTGTCTTTGAAAATATTTGGTGTTTTGATCCCCTTCTTTGAGACATAGACTTCTTGATCTGAGCCTCCATTGTTCTTCCTTTGTGTGCATATTTTTTTGATAGTCTATGAAATCTTGATGTTCCTTAATGAGGAGAGAGTGGGTGATTGCTTATTTTTCCATTTTTCTTATGGTTTCTTCCATCACCCTGATTTTCTTATTTTTGTTATCTAAATATTTTTATTTTTTGGATTTATCCCATTGTTTAAGGAATTTCTTTGTTCTTTTGAGTTTTGGTTCCCAAATGAAGTCTGGAAAGCCCTTTATACAAGAGTTCTAAGTAGAGGAGACAGTCTCAAAGAAGGAAGGATCATAGATCCATAGAGGATTGAATCTGAAGGGGATGGGGCCGAAGTTTTCATAGGGGGAGAGATAAAGGGAGATGGGACGATGATCTGAGCTAGACCAAAGGAGAATACGGGAGGAAGGGGATAGGGAGTCATCAAGGAAAGAGGTGTTGAGAAGGAAGTGATCTAGGTGGGTAGAAATTTGGCCCGGTCCCACGCATCTATTCAACCAAGTAAACCATCCATTGGCGGGTTTAATGTCCATAATATTGAAAGAGAAAATAAGATCATCAAAGTGTTCTCTTGAGGGGTCCCTAACTAGAGAGCTACCTTTTTTTCTTTATGGTGAAGAATGGTGTTGAAATCTCCCACAAAGATGATATCTTTATGGTCAAAATGATCACATAAATATTGAAGAGAGTTCCAACAGTTTATCTTTTCATGGTAGATGGAAGGCATGTACACATTAAAAATAGAAAATTTCTTACCAGTGGGTTGGTGAAGCAAATTTGTTTGAATCCAATGGGTCGTGGATTGTCATCTTTGCAGGCTGAAAGTTGTTGGATTCCAAAGAGTACAGATGCCTTTAGAGGCTCCTCTAGAGCTTACTACTACTCCTTTCCATGCGCGCCATAAGTAATTTCTTTCTTAAAGGATGTAAGTTTCCTTCAGTTTTGTCTCTTGGAGTAGAAGGACTTGC
This sequence comes from Picea glauca, assembly GCA_000966675.3. Taxonomy (NCBI): domain Eukaryota; kingdom Viridiplantae; phylum Streptophyta; class Pinopsida; order Pinales; family Pinaceae; genus Picea; species Picea glauca. The sequence goes on along the minus strand of JZKD02S1672963.1, from coordinate 27,968 downwards.
AGATTTTCTTCCTTAATTAGATTGTGTATCAACGAGAGCTTGTGATGCCTCCCTAATCCCCTGCAATTCTAGGATATTGATTTTATCATTTAGACAACTTGGAGCTTCCCCCTTTGTGGGGGTTGATTCCACCTTGTTTTCTTGTATGTCTTGTTTGTTTCTTGGTATGCAGGTCTAAAGTTGTCTTCTTTCCCAGTTCGATCTATTTTCTAGTTGTTTCTTCACACTTTTGTAGGTTGGATTTTCAGCCTACTTTCCTAATCGGGGAGGTGTGGGAGTCTGATTCTGAGACCTCCTCTGAACTTTATTTTGTTTCTCCTTCTTCGGGATGGGAAGGGAGAGGAGGGGTTTGTGAAAGGAATATCAGGTGGGATGGGATGGGGAAGTGAAGGAAGGGGCTCTTCAAGGATTATTTCGTGAGTTTCAGGATAATGGGGGGGATATAAGTCTTAAGACGGATCAAAAGTAGAGGAAATGGGGGTAGAAGAAGGGGCTTTGGGGTTTTCTCCCTGTCGAGGATGATTTTTCCTTTTCGGTTGCTTCCATTTCTCTGTCTCTTCAAGAGGAACTCCAGGAGGGGATTTTGGAAAACAAATTGTGAAATGTCCATATTCATGACACACTTTGCATTTCAAGGGTAATTGTTCGTAGTTAACTTGTTGTAGATAAGTCCAGTTTTCCAGAGTGATATTTATAGCTTCATGCAGTCCTTTTTCAAGGTCAAATTCCACATAAATCCGTGCACAATCTTGGAGACCGTCTTTTGTTTCATCTCTATCTATAAATTTTCCTAGGGTGTTTCCTATGCTACGAATCATTTTGTCATTCCATCAGTGAAGGGGAAGGAAAGGTAGGTGAAACCAGACAGGAACAACATTGGGAATGTCATTTTTTGGACTAAAATATGGGGTCCAAATGTTAAGGTACATACCTCTTGAGCCCATGAAATATGGGTCACTTCTAAAGATGAGGTATCGGTTTTATTTTTCTTCGAATAAAAAAGCGAAAAAAAACTCCTTCCACAAAGAAAATGAGAGAGGTTACCTTTCAAATGGGGCTTACAGTTCTTGTTGATCTAGATCTCCATTACTCACGGTGACAACCAGATTCTGGTGAATCGGCCAATGAGAGCATGATCTGCAAATTTTAGGGTGAGGGTTCAAGAGATTCCCTGGATCTAGATTGAGGGAATTTTATCGAGATTCTTGATGAACTTCCGTGGGGCATGTTTTTCCTTCTTTGGAAGGGAATCAATAAGGGAGGCGAAGGAGGCTACATCCAGGGAGAAGGGAGGAAGAGGCTGGGGGGGAGGCTCCTCCAGGGGAGGAGTGCATTCGAGTAGGAAGGGGTGAGGGGGAGAAGCATGCCGAGGATCTTCGTTCATTACCCAAAATTCTTTTTACATGAACAAATTAACCTCGTTTGTCTTTATTAATACATGAAATTCCAAGAATTTCTTGGACATCCTTTGTATCTTCATATGCAATATCCATTGTTTATCAGCTACAAATTGTAACCTTGACTTTGTAGTATATTGCAACAAACTTATTATATAAACCCCTATTGTATCGTGTTCTTTAAAACCATTATCAATTAAGAATCCATTCCATTCAATTCCTTGTTTATATAGTTCATTCTTGACAATAAGCACATGTTCTTAACCCTTATAAAATATCTTCACTTATATATATATATATATATATATATAGTTTTGAACTTATATTATGTTTAAATTATAAAGTTATTATGTGTGTGTGTTAATATCATACAAAAAAAAAGGTATAATCATGCTCATTTGTGGCCTACCATTAGGGAAACTAGGCCACAGTAAGTCAAAAACCATATTCAATGTTTGATTTCCAAAACAATAAAATGTATAGGCTTCATATGTTGTACATATACTAGCCTAAGTAATGCATAATATATATTGGAAAATAACAGAAAAACAAAATGAAAGTGTAACATTCTTGAACTGAGCATAACACAAGACATGGTTGTATCAGTCTTGCAAGCCTGTTAAGTTAGGTGTTTGTAGCACCTCTTTCTAAACTTGTTATGTTCACATAGGGGCCTCCTTAATTAGGATTGGATTCGATGAGGTTCCCTCCAATATTGGAGTTCCATAAGGAGATACTATGTTGTCACTATCATTGCCCAAGGGGGCAGAAACTATGATATTGATATCAAAGACTACTTTGGAAACCCCTTCAAATTTCCTATCCATTAGATCCATATTGTGGAGAATGGCTCATTGCTAGAGTCCTATTTCCTTCACCACTTGGGAAATGAAACATTTATTAAGCCAATAGAGCTCTATTGGCTAGAAAAAAAATTGTATCTATGGTTTTGGAAAACCTTGAATCAAATATCCAAACCTTGTATTCTTCCTCAATTTGTTCCTCGGTCATCCTCTTCCCATTTTTCTTTACAAAATTCTCCAAGTGTGTCATCTCCTCCTTGATCTTGGGATAAAATCTACATTCGAAATGCCTTGTTGCCTTCATGGCATATTTTTCAACTGTTGTTATGTGCCAGAGAAGGCATTGTGGAATAGGGTTTTTGGTTGGAAGTTGCATAAGACCCTTTTCTACTAGATTTTGGGTTTATCTCAGTATTTTCCCTATCCATACTCATGAACGAGAAGAGTGTGGAGGAATCAAATTATGAATGAGGTCAATGGTTGAAATAGAAACTATCAAAGGCAATGGGAGTAGGAGGGAAAGATAAGATGCCACAATTGCAAGGCAAGGCCAAAAAAATAAATTTAATCAGAGGAATTAGGATCAACAAAAAAATCCCCTAGTCAACAAAGTTAGCCCCAATTAGCTTAACAAAATGCGCAATTTTTTTAATGCAAGCCAAAGAAATAGAATAGGAAACCGCTAAACCACAAAATAGAGGAGGTGCCAAGAAATACTTGATCAGAGGACTCGAAGGAGCATCGTCGACCCTAGTTCTCAGGATTGGTTTTCCTCCATAGCTTAATGTTCGAGCTCCACAAATGTCCACCATCTCTAGAATTGGCCCAACCTTCTGAAGTTAAATTACATAAATTCCTCTTGCTTCTATGATGGTGCATACCCTCTGTGCCATCATGAATTCAATTGAAATCATACAATCTAGACGGTCTCATTTGGGCTTGATTTCCCTCAACCTTTTCCTTGTCTTCCTCAAACATAATTGTTTGTACTTCATGCTACAGGCCATAATTCACCTAGCCCATGTGGATATTGGTGGTGCCAACATATGGCACCCCATCCAAGTGTTCTTACTTCATAATATTAAAAAAAAATTATAATTTTTATTTTTTTAATAAGTTTTTAATTAATTTAATTTTGTGTGTGTGTGAATTGAGAATCAATTGGGTCTAACCCAAATAGTTGTAGGTTGGAGTGTTATTCGCCATACCCATGTTCTATTTCCATAAGTGACATGTTGAGCTCATAATGAGAATATGGTTGTAACAACTTTGAACCTTATTGTTGACTTCGTCTTGTGCCTTAAGGAATTTAGGGTTTACCTTGGATACTATCCTCTAAATGAGGGGAAATGCCCAATGGTTTTTTGCGAGTATATTACCTGGGAAAATGTGTGTGTGTGTGTAACTCAAGTGATTATGAGGAAATTGTTATCATTTCCATCTATGTTCAAATCCCACTTTGTAACGTGTTTGCTCTTAATAAATTGACTGTTGTTAATAAGCTCAAATATATTATTTATTTATGAGTTGTTGATTTAGAATTGTGAAATGTCCTCTGAAACATGTTATTTAGAAATATATATTCAATTTGATTTACCTTGAATATCATTGTCGAAATAAATAAATAAATTACTTGATAAATTTCTCCAAAATATATATTTAAATTTTTTATTAATTGTTATTATAATTTCATTTTTTAAAACTATACTCTATCATGAATTTTGGTTTCCATTAATAATTTCCTCCTATATTTTATAAGGTTAAAGCTACAAAATAGAAAAATGTGCTTCATGTCAAATAGAAAGTATTTATCTTACTAAAATTCAAATATCAAAACCTTTATCATGAATTCTGATTTATATTAATAATTTTCTCCACTATTTTATAAGGTTAAAGATACAAAATAGAGGAAGTATTTCTCTTACAATTAAATATGAAAAGCTATGTGAATTAAGGTGCATTGGAATAAAAGGAATAAAGTTCGACCTATAGCAACAACTATTCCAAACTCCTCTATTTTATAGAGTTAATGTTACAAAATAGAAAAATGTGATTCATGTCAAATTGAAAGTATTCGTTTACAAAAATTCAAATATCAAAAGTTATGTAAATTAAGGTGCATTGGAATAAAAGGAATAAAGCTCAGCCTATAACAACAACTCTTGCAAACTCTAGGCATGAAAATATATAGTAAAAAAAGACATAATGCGATTATAACTTAAATAGAAAAATGAGCTTCATGTCAAATAGAAAGTATTTCGCTTACAAAAATTCAAATAGCTTTTTTCAAATATCAAAAACTACGTAAATTAAGGTGCATTGGAATAAAAGGAATAAAGTTCAGCTTATAGCAACAACTCTAACTCTTGCAAACTCTAAGCATGAAAATATATAATCCAACAGAGACATAATGCAATTATAACTTTAAAGAGATGCATGGATGGATGTTGGTGTCTTGCAAACTTTAAGCATGAAAATATATAATTCAACAGAGACATAATGCAATTATAACTTTAGAGAGAGTCATGGATGGATGTTGGTGTCTAGTAGGGCTTTACACAGACTTTCCAATACATGGATGGATGTTGGGTTACATGGTATGAAAAGTAAATGCAAAAGTGATTCTTAAAAGGTGGTATGAAAAGGGGAAACCATGGGACCAACATGTTCCCAATGGAGTATTTCTTAAGTGTCATCAACATTATTGCAAGTTTATTATCTTATTTCAATATGACAAGTTGTTAAACTATATGAAAGTACAATACACATTGTTTTAAGGTTGGGATCTGATCAGACTTGACTACATGGATTTGCATTAACCAAAGCACCATAATTCAATATTTTATGGATATAATTAAGAAATAAAACTATGTTTATAAAAAATGTATATATATTCTTCTTTATAATTTTCATATACATTAAAAATTCTATGCCTTTGGTGATTGCAAAACATTGATTTATGGTGGGTGTATAATTTTATATATTATTTATTAATGGGAATAAGTGATGGTTGAGTAGATAGAGTTGATATACAAAAATAAGAATATGATATGGATATTAATATTAAATAATGGTGGCTTAAGAGGTATTATCTACATAAAAAAATCAATTTGAAAATTGATTTTAAAGTATAAATTTTCACATTTTTTTAAGCTAAATTTTTATATTACTTTAAAAATTGAATCCAAACATGTATTGAGATTTCTGGTGCCTGGCCTGCCAATATTGGAAACCAAAACCAGCACCAAGACCCTTGAAAAGTATTAAGGACTAACCCATAAGAAAGTGTCAAAATAACTGGAATTCTACAAGCATTACATAGACATTTTGAGTGCTTGTAGGATTTATAGCTTACTGAAACTGAAAAATTGAAAACAAAAAGAAGCCATAAATTGGAAGTGAAAATCATATGCCAGAAAATATATTTCCATATGTGCCAAGAGAAGGAGGTCACCATGCCTGAGCAAACATGTAGGGTTGACGACACACAAGACACGATGAAAGAGTTGGCTCGCTTGACAGAGAGTCGAAAAGAGCATCCAATCTTCGACCTATACTCTCCTGGTGAAATTGTTGATTTGCTACATCCCTGCATATCTCAAAGATTATCTTGAGTCATTCATCCATTAACCCATGATGAGTGTTAGCATTAGCGTGTGTAGAATCCTCTGGACGCCAAGCATGGGTAGTCATATGTGTTGGAATTGGGACCACCGGAGGTACCTCTTCTATGACAGGAACACCCCAGTGCTCAGCAAAGGAATCCATGTCTTCTCTCTCATGGGTATATTCTTTCTAAACTGGAATAGTGCCACTCAACCGGACGGGGGAAAGCACATTGTTCAGGACTGGAATAGACAGAGATTCTTCCTCCACAATTGTTGTACCCCATACCTCTTCATTACTGCTAGCACTCCCTACAATTGGCTCTGTTGTGAAAAGGTGGGGATATGATGGTTGGAGGGAGGGATAGGGGGGACGACAACGATTGACAAAGTAGTGGTAATATTCTAGGATACACCTAGCTATTCCACACTCCCGAGGCATGGCATCAGGGGTGAGATTGGTGAAATTGAAGACAATGCAAAGGAGAGCCTGAGAGGGATCGATACAGAGCTTCACAGAGCCGTAAAGGAAGATAAAAAATTGAATAATAGATATCTCGTAGGGGTGGAGGGAAGAAATATTATTCCAAACCATTGAAGACTCCATTAAACTAGATAAGACACCTCGCAAAGTCCTAGTACTGTGCTAACTGGAGTCATGCATCATTAGAATCCAATGCAGTAAATTTCCCATGAGCCGAGATCTATTACATAAGGCCCGAGCTTTAATGTTGCACATCGGAGTGAGGAGTGAAGGAATTGAGGCAGGAGGCAAGGATGGCTCTGTTAAATGCATGGAGACACAGGTGGCACCCCATCTAGTGGTGTAAATCCTCACATTAATATATTAACATTTATTGATTTAATACAATATTGTTGACAATTTAAATGTTATGTTTTGCATATCTTTCTTAACTTACTATCATTATTTATATAATGTATTACAAGATATTATTACAATGACATATCCATATGATAGGATTTATTCACATTAATACAAATCTTACTACGAAAAAGTTTCTAATGCCTCAAAAATTGATTCATAGTCAAGATTTCAATTTTGACGAATTTCTAAGAAAGTAATACCTATCTTAGGTGGATACTTGATTCCTAGATGATTGTGGTAATTTTGATTATCTATAATTCATATAAATTACATTGGTGCATTTTAGATGTTATTTACTAGTTTTTTTCTAATACATTTTTATAAACATAATACAAATTTCCTTTTTTTTTCAAATAAGTAGTTTTTTTTTAAATACCACTTTTATATTATGAAGTAGTTTTTTTTAAATACATTTTTATAAACATAATACAGATTTCCTTTAATTTAGTTTTTTTTTTAAATACATTTTTATAAACATAATACAAATTTCCTTTGATTTAAATATCATGTTTGAAAGATATAGATTTTATCAAATTCACTTCATAATTTTATATAAATTCATATTTTTTAATAATTTCACATAAAGTTTATCTTTTAAACATAGTATTTAAATAAAACAAATCATAATAAAAATAAAACTTTATAAAAGAAATCAAAACATTTTTTTAACTTTACTAACCAACTAAAATACTAAAATCATCTTGCAATAATTTTGAACTTTTTCAACTTTACTAACCAACCAAAGCCCTAGTGTTGACCATGAAATAGTTAAGCCATATATCAAAATTGAATTCCTTAACACTATAAATCCCATCAAGTTGAATATAAAAAAATAAATTATAATTATCTAAATTACATAATAACTTACTATTTACCTTATAAAATAATAATTCTTCTATATATCAAAATTGTATTTCTTGATCATATAAATCTTATCAAATTGAATATAAAAAAAATTAAGTTATCTAAATCACATTTCCAACTTATTATTTACCTTATAAAAAAATTTAAGTTATCCAAATCACATGTCCAACTTACTATTTACCTTATGAATGTTTAGATTATATATTAATTTTAAGTAAAAATATTAAAAGGATAGTAATACTAAAATTGAAATACAAAGTATGTTAAAGTTTTTAAAATTTACTACAATTAAATTTGGAATTGATTTATTTTATAAATCACATGGCCAACTTACTATTTACTTTATTTATTTTATGAAATAGTTTTTCCATATATTAAAATTGTATTTCTTGACCTTATAAATTCCAACAAGTTAGAATATAAAAAAAATTGTAAATTATCTAAATCACATGTTCAACTTACTATTTACATTATGAATGTCTAAACTTAAATTAGATTATATATTAAGTTGAGTGAGAATAATAAATTTCAACAAGTTGAATATAAAAAAAAATTGAAAGTTATCTAAATCACATGTCCAACTTACTATTTACATTATGAATGTCTAA
>JZKD02S1672961.1:270302-283205 GCA_000966675.3 Picea glauca | reverse complement strand
TGCAATTAAATCCTCCTACGATGTCTGAGGTGCCATTAAGCCTAATGTGTCTCTCGTCTCTGGCTGTCCCCTCGATGGATGATCTCATTGAAGGCGCCGTCAAACTTTGCATGCGGCTCAGCCTTCATCTCCTCCAACTGCACAGATATGGCTTATTCCAACTTTCCTCTCCCTTGGTGCTCTCTTGCTGTGCTTCAAACCCTTCCCATCAGATCCTTGGCGCTCTCCTGCAATTGGCTCCTCTCTATCCCTCTCCATCCACCTTGGGCATTCCTCGCAGCCCAACCATCTCTCCCGAGCCGTCAGCATGCCTAGGCAAAGAGGCAGGCCAAGGAGGGGCTCGCCTTGGTTTCCATCTCGGCCTCGAGCGCCTATACCTCGCCCTAGTTTCCATTTTGGCCTCGGACGCCTATCCCCCTCCCACTCTTCACTTTCCTCCCACTCCTCGCACTCATCGCACTCTTTGCAGACGGAACTTGAACCACTCGCCACCTCTTCCCGGCTTGAAGGTTTGGTTCTTACACATAGCTCGCTCGGCTTACCCTTAGAGCCCATCCCTGACAAGGCCTCCACTTCTTGGGCACCTCCTGAATCACCTCCATTTTTCTCGGCCAGCGTACCTACGTTGGCTTCAAAAGCCTTTCACATTCGCCCACCCTCTAGGCGCCACCTTTTCCACACTCTATCTCTGACTCCATCCTAGACGAGCAGATGCAGGACAACATGGACATTCTCTACGGGATGGTCTTTGAGCTCCGACAAGGCGTGGATGATCTACAATTCCGACTATAGCAACTGGACATGAAGGCCTCTGCACTCCTCCATATCCTCTCCACCTTCCACAGAGCAATAGAGCATGAAGAGCACGTCCCAGCAGAAATGTTTGGTAGGAACGAACAGGAGCTTCCAGCGGAAGGTGGCGACTTGGGACAAGCCATGCACGTGGATAGGGAGGTTGCAGCAGCAGTGGATAATGTGGATGCCGACACGCAGATGGAATGAAAAGGAACACCTATCGAAGAGGAGCTCTGGGACGAGGCAACCCACGCCACCTGGCCAAATTATAAGCCAAATGTATGACCAATATTGAGACTCTACTCATGCTTTTAGTTGACTACTCTTAGCTTTGTTTACAATTTACTAGTTTGGTAGACATGTAGACCATAATACCGACTGGCTGAATTGGTTTCCCTTTGGGGCAGTTCAGTTAATACAGCACGACAATTCTGAAGAATCTGTAACTCTGGTTTTGTTTTGGAGGCTCTTTATATCTAAATAATAATAAAAAAAACACTCTTACTAAAAAAAAAACATGTCGACTAACTTAGCATTGTATGCGAGTTGTGTTTATTAATTCTTTAGTTGTTTTATTTTCCTGTTGTTATCTTTTATCATTTCATTGTTGTTTTATTTCGTGGTATTGTCTAAACCATTTTATTGTGAAATGACTTAGGAGTAGAATTATTAATTTAATTCATAAATCCATTCTACATAAATTTCTAAACACAAAATAAATAATTGTTTGAGAAATGCTTGATTAAGATAATCATGGCTCAAATATTAAGTTGTTTAAATCACTACATCAACCGCGTTTTCTTTGCACAGGAAAACTTAACATCGATAAAAAAAACCCTTAACTTTGGCCTATGATATCTTCATAGGCAGCAATTTAAACCTAAACCACCCTAGAGAATTGAAGACATGTTTTATTAAGAATCAAACATCTTTGTGGAAAAAATAAATCCATGAAATGATTTGAAAATTTTGGATTGACTTTGGCTTTGATTTCAGTGCACAGATTAATGGGAAAAAGAAAACCAATTGTATTGCTTTTTTTGGTTTGTTAGGTTGTGTTTATTTATTTGTTTTTTATTTTTATTTTTAATTTGTTGTTGTTAATTATATATGCATTATATATGTGTTCGAACTCCCAACCTTGGTGGGTGGGTGGTAAATTTGTATAGGTATGGATCCATGGAATATGTATCTGCACCTTTAGATAAACATATGAAATAAAGTGGGGAGGTATATCTATGTAAAATGTGATGTATATTGATGCGATACGTAAAATGCAAGGTATATTGACGCGACACCATATATGCGTACCTAGTGGAATTGCATATGTATATGCAAGGTAAGAGGCCCTCATTATCAGACTCTCACTGGTCCGCGAGCCACCGTTTTGACTATTAACCGAACTGACTGGCCATCTAACCTCCCCGAGCTGGCTGCTTCCAGACTTCTCAGTATAGCTTTCAGTCTTGTTTACAGAAGCAGACTGCGTTTTGGTGGTCCTGTTTTTTTGTCTCTTTGTCCAGCTATTGATCTACAGGGCTGCTTTTCTCAGACAAGCCCAGTCTTTCCTGATCAACAATGATTACCTTTACAACCTAACGGATCCCACTGTCACTCTCATCCCACTAAATCGAACCCACTTCCTTGTCTTTCCAAAGGAATCCTGCCTCCCCCACCGTGTCTTTATCATGGACGTTATGACAGACTACCTGATGAAACCTTCCGATGAACTAATCTGGCAACAGGAGGGATTATTCNCGAGCTGGCTGCTTCCAGACTTCTCAGTATAGCTTTCAGTCTTGTTTACAGAAGCAGACTGCGTTTTGGTGGTCCTGTTTTTTTGTCTCTTTGTCCAGCTATTGATCTACAGCGCTGCTTTTCTCAGACAGGCCCAGTCTTTCCTGATCAACAATGATTACCTTTACAACCTGACGGATCCCACTGTCACTCTCATCCCACTGAATCGAACCCACTGCCTTGTCTTTCCAAAGGAATCCTGCCTCCCCCACCGTGTCTTTATCATGGATGTTATGACAGAATACCTGATGAAACCTTCCGATGAACTAATCTGGCAACAGGAGGGATTATTCGATAAAGTGGATGTATTTGCTAACCGTCAGTCAACCAATTTAAATATTCCTTCTGCTCCCGTCGTGTCCCCCTTAGCACTAGTCCCTCCCCCTCTGACTGAAGCCTATGCACAACCTGTCCCAGACAGACCCCCCCCTACCTCCTTCTCCTCTCCCTTGACTGCTCAAGTTACCCGATCTTCCCTCCAGGACACTCAAAGAGTCCCTTTGCCTACTAACACTGATCCACATAGCAGAAAGGTGTGGAAAGCTTCTAGAAAATCTAAGCGCTTAGTTCTGGGCAACGGCGTGGGACTGGAGGACCTTTGTAAAATGTCCACCAGTGCACTGGTGGGTCGAGTTTCTTACAAGAGCTTAAGTAGCCAGCCACTGGAGGAATGGATAAAGTCATCGTGGTTACCTCTTCTAGGTTACACACCGGAGGTCCTCTTCCTTAAAAAAGGGTGGCTTTGTTTCATCTGTAAGTCACCAGATGACGCTTCTCTGTTACTCTCCTCTTTTTGGACCTATGGGGGTAGCAGTATTATGCTGAAGAGATGGAGACTGGCCTTCAACCCTGACACCGATTACTTCCAACTCAAACACCTCTGGGTGCTTCTCTCGGGCCTACCTTTACATCTCTGGAATGAAGGATCCTTTAGAGCTATAGGCAACGCTCTTGGCCAATTTATTTCACTCGATTCTCAGTCTCTAAATAGCCCTTTGAGAAAAATGGGCAAGGTACTGGTAGCGATAGACATCACAGCGGGACTGCTGGAAAATATGGAAATAGTTTGGCGAGGACGGACACATCTACAGCTCCTAGACTACCTTGGGCTTCCTTTTCGCTGCAACTTATGTCGGAAAACGGGCCATCTTCGACGAACTTGTCCTGGTAAGTCTTCGAGTTACTCAACTGAAGAGGAGGAGCTCCACCTGAACCCTCCCGACTACCTGGAAGTTGACCCTTCCCTTGCTTATTTGGATCTGAACCTCTCTTCCAACCCTCCCTTACCTGGGCAAGCGGACTCACTGATTCATAAGTTAAGGCAACTTTGCCCGTCCCTCTTTCACACCCTTTCTGCATCTGAAAAAGAAGCCATTAACAGCTTCCGTTGGCTCTCCTCCTTTCCCTGTGCAGAGAATCCCCCCCTTCCAACCGACCCATCCCCCGCACTAGCCATGACTGCCCCCACCTCCCTCTGCCCTCCTCATTCAATTGGTGAATCAACTTAGCTCCCCGACTCTTCCCACGACCTTTCCCTCCATACCCCTACTCCCATGACCTTGCAACCTTCTTCCCTTCCTCTTGCACTGACTTCAGAAGCAGCCCCTCTGGTGCTCCCAGGCTATAGCCAGTCGGAAGAAGATGAAAATGTTCTCCTGGCCACACTGTGCTCCACTTCACCCACTTCCTTGTTTCCGGGATCCACCACACAACTGCCAGTTTATCGTGGCAAGGAAATCATTTCTTTGGCAGCTAAAGATGGCACCTCAAACTCTCATCAAAAGGAGGCCAAGTCCTTCACTTGGTCACGAGGCATATCTTCTAAAATCTCCCCTCTCCAAACTCGAAGCTCCAGAAAGAAGAAGGACGTACTAAGCACACAGTAGCCTGTTTCTGACTTGCCCTCTCTGGATGGTAAGGCCCTTAGAGAAATGAAGGCCTTGGCACGATCAAAGTAATGATCGTGCTCTCCTTGAACATTTGAGGGATCGGAGGCACCCTCAAGGCTGCCTCCTTCCGTAGATTGCTGGAGCGAACTAAGCCCGATCTCATTTTTCTTCAAGAGACTCTCTCGGCCAATCATAAAGCAAGAGATTTTATTCATCAGTTCCGATCTTCTTGGTATACAGCGGCGGTGAGCTCCATTGGTACTTCCGGAGGTTTACTGGTGGCTTGGGACACCAGTATTTTTGAGCTGAGACCCTTCCTGTCGTGTGGGGGATTACTGTTACGGGGCTGCTGCTTAGCCACAAAACTGGAGTTGGTGTTGCTCAACATTTACGGACCCTGCTCGGAAAGAACGCTCTTCTGGTCACAGCTGGTAGATAGCGGTATTCTTTCTCTTCCAAACCTCATTGTCGGAGGAGATCTGAACATTTTCCTAGCTGCTGATGAATCCTGGGGTGGCTCTCACTTGCCGGATCCTACTGGAGCCCATTACAAAGAGATCTTTGCCATAAACAACCTAATTGACATCCGACCAACCCGTCTTACCCCAACTTGGCGAAACGGTAGGACTGGTCCGAATGCTATCGCCAGGAGACTGGATCGCTTTCTTGTGGCAGACGGTTTATTAGCTTCTACTGGACTTTCATCCTCATGGGTGGAGTTCCCCTTCTTCTCCGACCACACCCCGGTTCTCCTCCAGTTGTGACTTACAGAGCAGCCCAGGTCTTCCCCATTCAAATTTAATCACTCCTGGCTTACTTCGGCGGATTATATAGATCTAGTCCATTTGATCTAGACGGACCCGCTTTTCACTTCTGAAGCTAACCCACAGAGTCAACTTGTTTGGAAACTCAAGGTCCTCAAGTCAAAGACTAATTCTTGGTTCCATGGTAAACGGGTAGAGGAACAGGCCCGTATGCACACGCTGGAGACGGAGATATCCAATCTCACACACCATTCTATCACTACAACCTGGACAGTGGAGGAGTCGAATAGACTCAAACGGCTTGAAGCTAACAGAGCTTCCTTACTTCATGCAGAGGAAAACGCATGGCGTCTCCGTAGCCGTGCAACTTGGCTAAAGAGTGGAGATTCAAACTCCAAGTTTGTCCATAAAGTAGCCAGTTTCAACAGAAACAAAAAGATGATCTGGACTATTAAAAGTGGAGGTCAAGAGATTCGAGGATAGGAGGCCTTAAAGGATGAGGCCATCTCACATTTTTCTCATTAGTACAGAGCTACTTGCGTGCACAACCTCCTGGAAAAAGGTTCTACTGCCTGTCTCTTCCCTAAGTTAGTATCTGGAGATGAAGCCAAGGCCCTTTTCAAGCCTGTCACACTTGCAGAGATCAAAGATATACTTTCACATTTCAAAACTGAGAGAAGCCCAGGGCCAGACGGCTGGACTTCAGAATTTTTTTGTTTCTTTTTTGATCTTGTAGGTGAGGAACTCCTACAGATGGTGGAAGACACCCGTATCAAAGGTAATATTGCTAGAGGTATCAATTCCACTTTCCTGGTCTTGATTCCGAAATTTAACAGCCCAATTTCCTTCAACGATTACCAACCAATCTCCCTGTGCAATCTCATTTATAAGATAATCTCCAAAGTAATCTCAAATAGAATAAAACCTTTTCTCGGAAGGAGTCTCTCTGCGGAACAACTGGGATTCTTGAAAGGCAGAAGAATCCAGGATGCTATTGGAGCAGCCCATGAATGCATCCACAACATAAAACACAGAAATCTAAAGGCGCTGGTTATGAAACTGGACCTCAAAAAAGCTTTTGACTGCATTGATTGGGATTTTATGAGACTAGTCCTTCACTCAATGGGTTTCGGAGACAAGTTTATCAATTGGACTCTATCTTGCGTTACCAGCGCAAATTTTGTAGTGATAATCAATGGTGAACCTACTAACTTCTTCAGAGGCGAGAGGGGGCTTCGTCAGGGATGCCCACTCTCCCCTTATCTCTTTATCTTGATAATGGAAGGCCTTAGTATTCTCCTCTCCAAAAGCTTCACCGAGCATCAAATATCGAGCATTAAGGTATCAAACCTCATCAAGATTGTCCATCTGATGTTTGTCGATGATGTTCTTCTTATGTCAAAAGATGATCCTGAGGAATGGATTTTTATCCTAGAAGTGCTCTAGCGATTTTTCTCGGTTTCTGGTTTATCCATCAACCTCTCCAAGTCCTCAGTCCACTATTGGGGCCTATCATATACCGAACTCCTTGTTCTTAAAGATTCCATCCCTCTCACTTTTAAAAATCTGAGCGAAGGATTCATTTATTTGGGATTCCAAATGAAACTGGGAGCCACCTCCCCTGGTGACTGGCTTTGGCTTGTGGCTACTTTTGAAAGAAAAATCGGATTCTGGTGCAACAAATGGCTGTCATTGGGCGGACGGCTTATCCTGGTTAAATCAGTTCTTGAAAGCCTGGCAGTATACTGGATGATGCTGGAGCGGGTCCCTCCAAAGATTATTACTACTCTTCGTAGGTTAGCTTTTAACTTCCTGTGGAGTGGTCAAGCTAACAAAAATCGTCTTCATCTTTGCAGCTGGCAGACCCTGTCAAAACCTCGGAGGGCAGGGGGATGGGGCCTCAAAAACCTCTCCACCTTCAATGTGGCCCTCCTGGATAGCACATTATGGAGAGCTGTCACTCATGACAGTATTTGGCATCAAATCATCTTTGATAAGTATCTAGACTCCAAGCCGCTCATCCTTTGGCTCCACAAGCCATCTTTCCAGCTGAAGACGGCCTCTCCTTTTTGGAAAGGCCTGGTGGCATCTTCTCAGGTCATTCTCCACTGGCTCCGATGGAGGCCTGGCATGGGTAAGGATATTCATATCGGCAGGGATATGATTCTTGGGCTGGGGGACCGATCTATACTCTCGCCTTCGCTGAGACACCACCTTCAGACTCTTAACTTATCGGTTCTTTCTCAGGTCAGAGTTTTGACTAGTGTGTCCCCACTGCCTGGTTCGCATGGTCGCTCCCCACTGCCGGATGCTTGGACGGGAAGCTGAGATCTCTTCCTTAGAGAACCGCTTGCCTCAGAGTGGAATCAATTCACCTCAACACTAAAAAGCACAGGGATTTCTCTGAATGTCGATCTGGATGCTTTATTGTGGGCCGGCGGTGATTCTTCGGGTTCTATCACTGTGAAAAATATTTATGCCGCCCTACAGCATCAACTTATCTCTGAAGTCGATATTCCTTGGATCCAACAACTATGGAACTGGAAAGTGCCCCTCAAACTAAAATTGTTTTCCTGGCTCGTTGGTAAAGAGAAAATCCTCACTTGGGAAGCGCTCCAACGGAGAGGCTGGGAGGGGCCGGGGATCTGCTTACTTTGCAAAAATGCTCCTGAGGACCTGCAACACCTCTTGATTCACTGTCCGTTTTCTAAAGAGGTCTGGTACCGATCGATTAAGCACTTTTCTATTCCTATTGACTGGTGCGGCTCCTCCATCTCAGATTGCTTCTCCCTGTGGTCCTCACATAAATCGGCCCCGCCTAGTCTGGCGGTTCATATCAGCTGGCATATTTGGTTAGAAAGAAATAGAGTGATCTTTGAGGATGGCCTCCCTTCTTTGCCGATGGTTTTCCATAAGATTTTGGTCTCCTTCAGCTGGTTACCGACAATGGTCCAGTGCGTCCCACAAAAAGCTTTTGATTTTGATTTGGCAGAGGGTCATACCATTGCTTTTTTAGATGGTGCTGCTCAGTCAAGTGCCTCTTGTTGCGGGGCAGGAGGTTTCTTCAAAACCCATCCGTCAAGAATCACAAAATGGTTCATCAACTATGGAGTCGGTACAAATACAAAAGCCGAGCTCATGGGTTTATGGGCCACACTCACTCTCGCTGCCTTATGGTATATTGACCACTTACACGTCCAGGGCGACTCAAAATTTATTATTGACTGGATATCACAAAAGTGCAAGCTTCATTCCATCCATCTAGAAGGCTGGATGCAAAAAACGAGGGAACTTTCATTGTGCTTCTCTGACATCAACTTTCTCCACGTTCCTCGCTCTCATAATAGGGAAGCAAGCGCTCTCTCAAAGAGGGCCCTAACTGAAGTGGTAGGGAGGTTCTCGGTCTACCATTGTGATAGAAGGATCGAGAGCCCCATTTCCTCTATTAATATCTTTGAATGACGTTGCCTGCCTCCCCTTGCAGGAGCACCGAAATCTTCCTCTGAAATTAGAACTGAAGGTAGTCCTCGAAATTCTCTCGATATCGCAACAGTCTCACTCAAGCATGGCCTAGTTTCATTCGATTTTGCTGAATATTGATTGTATGGGTCCTTAATGCTAGTGCATTACGACCTCAAAGCTTGCTGCAGTTTTTATTGTAAATGAATTTATACGCTATATAAATTCGAGAAATTTTTTTTGGAAAAAAAAGAGGCCCTCATTATCAATGTAGTTTTAAAGTTGTTTTTTTAATATTATTATTTTATTAATTCGATTAAGAATGTAATGAATGCCACGACTATCATTTCCTTACACACACTTTTAACATGAAATCCACATCATACTCAACACACATATTTTTATATTCAAAATTGTTATTCTGATATATAGCTCATTCATACACATTTATTACGTATAGAGTGGGCCTAATGGTTAAGAACATGTGTTTCCTCTTAAGAGATCATAAATTCAAATCCAGTGCGGGGTAGGGTATGTATACCTCCGTAGACTTTACTAGTCAAATCACTGGGCGGAGGGGGTCCCTTGTCCCACAATCAAGGGGGTCTCATACACCGGTTTGGTGTCTGGCTTAGTCGTGACCTTCAAAATGGATTATTATTATTATTATAACTCAATCGTACACATTTATATACCACAAATACTTCAATAAGAAATAAAGACAACCCAAATATATATTCGGGGTTCGAGGGTTGAGCTAAGTGAAACCATGTAGGCCAATAACATTTGAATGTAGTGAAAAGGGATTGAAGGATGGAACGAGAATACAAGTTTTTCCAAAACATCCTTTCTAGTTGAAAGAAGTGACACCACCCAAATATAGAATACATATTTGTCCCTACCACCCCACCCACATATTGGTATGGCTTTCTACCATGGGATGTGTTTTCATTGCCCCTTTTCCTTCTCACTATGTTTGAGGCTTGGTTGGTTGGTGTTAGCTTGTTTGTTGTTAGTGTATATTACTTTTCATTCTCACTTTGTTCAAATTTTTTTCAAAGAAGCATATCATATTCATGCTTGTCAACATAACATATATTTCAATCTCACACATTTATATATAGCTCAAATTTGAGTATATAAATGTGTATGTGTTGATTATGATATGGTTTTTATGTCAAAAGTGTGCATAAGGAAATGATCGTCATGACATTCATTGCATTCTTGATTGAATAAAAAAAACAAAGGCATAAACTTAGAAATTACATTGTGATAACTGTTATCCCCTACCCTAGGGATAACTAAGGAGATCACGTCTCGAGGCCCACATGTCCTAGGCATGGAGTACCGAGAGTCAGATGACTTGAGCATGGCCCCAGAGGGCCCCTCTTTTGTTCAGTGCAGTCCATTTATCAGTAGTAGCAATATCAATCCCACCAACATGGTCCTGAAGTAATAGTAAGTCTTGCTCCTTGAGGTAATGAGTCCGGGTATCATGGTATGTGTCATTATGATTCTTGAAGCACTTGAATATGTTGCATTGAATTCTCCTTCATTTCATAATGTTTGCTTGGAAATTATACTCTTTGACTTGTTCATACCTAGAAGGGTGACATGATTCCCTAGTAAGTTGATCTCCCTTTAGGATGGGTTTCCACTGGGTGGGTCTGTGAAAGGTCATCGTCCGTTCCCTCCATACTTACCATTTTCCATTTTTATTCCTCTCATCTTCCCCTACCTTTGTTCGAGCATCAGAATTGGCGACCCTAGGAAGGGTTTTACCTTGCCTTGTGGGAAGAAGGAGCTAAAGGCCCAAAGGGTAAAAGCAATTGGCAAGAGTTAAAAGCCAAAGATGAAACCTTTGAGATGCTTCGCCCAAGGATTCTCGAGAAAGCAATGAAGTAAGAAAAGGGAACCTATAAGATAAATAAACACTCAAGGTATTAGTTGGTGGATAAGAGGTCTCATCACGAGCCGACCTATTATGACAATGGGCATGTAGCGGTATGACACTACCACCTATCTGGTCACCAAACCAGGCTAGTTACTCTTTGTGGCATAACCAAGAGAAAGGGGGTCTCATCATGAGCCAACCTTCTCATCTCCGTGAAATGTTTGTGGATATCGTTGTCACTTCTGGTAACCAAGCTAGGACAATGTCCCTCAACTCTTCCTTTGAAGCATAAAAAATGAAGGATCAAAAGGAATGAAGCTAAGAATAAAAGGCAATGAATGGGCTAGGAAACAATGGCATCCATGACAAGGTACAACTCGCCCTCTACAAAGGAACCCACATGTAAGATTTACATTTCCCTGTTATCACTACACCCCATGCCAAACACTTACCTCGTGCCACCTCATACACTTACATGACCTAGATTAGCTCTCGCTTGGGAAACACCCCAAACTTAAGGATGATTAACCCAATAGGACACCCTCAGACCCTCTCCAAACTTGACTTGTTAAATTGCATAACGTATTTGAGCATTTGTCTGGGTAAAGGGGGGTTTTGATGTACATGTTTGGGTGATTTGATTATTGGATGTGATTTACATGTTATTGCAGCAACAACAAGTATGCCCTCTAGGGTGATTTGAGTATTGGATGTGATTTACATGTTATGATCCATGTGACTTGTGAACCCCTAGAGGGCATACTTGTTGTTGCTGCAAGACCTTGCCCGGTGGACAGGTACACATGAGGGAATGATTATCTTGGACCTTCATGGGGATGAAAACCCATAGATGGATGTTGTAGCCCCAACCAGGGGCAAGAAGACATCAGAGATTTGCACCAGGAAGAAAGAAGGACGTCACCTTTGGAGGTACCCTGGAAGACCTAGACCCAGATGGATCTTGCTCTTTCACATAGATGTTGGCCCTAGAAGGCCCATGATGTCATCATCATGACCCTGAACATTATCTAGAGCTAGGGTTTCTATTTTGGAGGAATTTATGAGCCTAGTGGCATGTGTGGGCTTCATTTGGGGCCTTTGGAGGCCAAGTGTCCTACTTTTTAGGCCCAATGTTCCACCTAAGGGCCTCATCGTCACCCTAGAAGGGCATGGCGTCACCCTTGGAAGTGTTTTTAGATGCTAACTAATTTTATTTATGTATAAATTGAATTGATTTGTAAATTGGCTAGGTTGGCCTTTATTTGACCTGAAATTAATTAAAGGTCACCAGTTTTGTATAAATAAACATAAAGTGCATTCATTTTTAGAAACATAACTCCTCACACAAGAGGAGAGGTCTAAAATTTGTGCCCTAGAAGGGATATTGGCTGAAATTATGAGGCGCACTCTTGTATAAAGATGATTTTTTGCAAGTTGGATCAATCTTGGAAGCTCTTATGGTGATCTTGCATGGTATTTCATGATTATTCGTGGTGCAAGTAGGTAAAATCACCATTTTTTTTATCTATTGAATGGTTTATGCATGGTTTTATTTGCTCATACAAGATTATGAAATTGCATGATATGCTTCATGCTTGAAGTAAGGAACTTAAATTGCTACTTTCTTACTTTCTATTTGTCAAGCTTTTCATTGAATTGATCTAGTAACTAGTGAAACCCTAGAGCCCTAGTTTCCTAGCACTCTAAGGTGTTGACCTAGTTATCTTTTCCCAAGTTCTTATCCCATAAGAAGCATAAGGAGAGCAAGGTGCTAGGGCCTAGAATTTCCTACACCCTAGTATCTTGTTTTCTTGAGGAAAATGCATAGGGGACTTAAGTTACTACTTCTCCTATGCATTCCTATTGGAATTTTGTGCACTATCAAAATTGATTTGAAGCATTAGAAGAATATGTCCACTTGACTCCATAATCCCTAGAAGGCACTAGTTCTAGCCTCTCTCTTATTGAAGGATTGATTAAACACTCAAACTCTCTTCCTTGAAGCTTTTGCTAACTTCTACTAACCCTAAAGTAGACTAATTCATTAACTAACTTGATGTTGTTGCAAATCACTGCTACCACCATACTAATGCATACTAATTTGTTGCATACACCTACATAACTTGCACCTATGATCTGGATTATTTTCGGCATGAAATGAGAACGGATATATAACACAGAAATATTCATAGATATTGCAAGAGAGACAACAATATAACAGAGATATAGCGGAAATATAACAAGAGTCACAGATATACAGTAATACACAATTTCTATTAATGAAATAAATGTACAGAGACTGTAA
>JZKD02S1672961.1:248318-265021 GCA_000966675.3 Picea glauca | reverse complement strand
CCCCCTCTAAGTGTGGTAGGTGTGTCCAACAGTTTTGGGCCAGTTGGAGAAGGTGGGTGGCCACCGATATCCACCTGTATCAACCTAACTCATTCAGAAATTGCTTGTGAGAATTGCCAAACAATCTACTATATAAATGCTAAGTTTATATGGTGTTTTCTTGCAATTCTAAGCACTAGAATTTGTTGTTGTTACAAAAGATTGCTACAACCATCTAACAACAAAAAATTCACTGCAAAATTAACATTTAAGACTAGCCAGACATTATCAAATTTGCTTGTGACAATTAATTATCATTTTCCCCAGTTAAAGCTACATTTTCTTGTCTTTTTAAAGAAATTTCAAGGCATGTTTTTTGTGGTTGTTACAAAATACTTATTGTTGTTGTAAACTATTACATTGCTTCAATTTTATATCAGCTAGCCTATTTTTTGAAGGTTCATGGTCTTATGAAGCATTAACATCATTTTTTGTACTTGAAAGCTGCAATATTTTCTTTGTTGTCTTGTTTTGGGCAGGTGCACTCCATTTTTTACCATTGCTTTATCCCTTAAATACCTCAAGAACCTTTTGAATTAAGTGGCCGATGAGAGGGGGATTTTCTTGCATCATTTCCTTAGTCTTATCAGCCCTTTAGGTCACTGGGGACATCTCCCTTGGGGTAACTTTTACATACTCCTAAACATAAAGGGGTTTCTTATTAAGGTGACAGTGATAAGTCACCCCCCTGTTACACCAATATTGCATTCACTTTCCTTAGGCTTTGGGCAAGTACAGATTGTGAGATAACATTTTGGCATCATTGTCGGGGAACACTGAGTCAATATTCCTCAACTACACTTTTTCGGTAAGCGTTTATCCAAATCCTTCTTTTCATAAAGCTTACCTGGCGACTCCACTGAGGGTGATTCCCTCATCCCTTTGATAATCCTTAAGAGGATATCTGGCAACTCCACTAACCTATTCCAAGGTGCCACGTTACTCTTAGCTTTGTGATATTTCCAAGTTATGGGATCATGGAGCCCTGGGAACAAGTGTATCCGACTATTGATTTTGAAAGTTTCAAGGATACCCGCATTATTTTGATACAAAATGGTTAAACAACTCTCCAAGATTCAGAGGCCTCCAATTACTCACATTGTAGAATTCTTGAAGTATATAAGTGAGATATAATTGGAAGGAGAGGATGCTCTGGTAAAATTGTTCATACTTTCCTTACCATGTTTTTTGCAAGATTGGATTAAGGGATGTTGCGAAGATAAGGGTATATCATCATTCATATACCTCATCAGTAGGTTTATTGAGGTTGTGAAACCACAATGCCAGACATATGAATATGCCCTTCAAAATCTCGTGATAGCCCTAGAGGAAGAAGGATTCACCACAGAGATTGTGGAATATCTCAGGGATGCATACCATACTCAATACAATGAACTCTCTGATATAGAAGGAGAGATTTATGAAGAAAGTTGTCAACCCCTTGAAGAGGAGAAAGATTTTTCCCATGATTCAATAGAATGCAATAAAGATTTGACTAAAGAAGTGAGTTATGGGGATGAAGCACTAATATTCGCTCCTTCGTCCGATGAAGCTCTCCAAGATCCTATCTCTCCTGCACAAGACGAAGAGAATGAGGTGAGTCATTTTCCTTTCCAGGTTTTTGATGACACTTTGTTCTATGATTCAGAAGGTGAAGACATAAAGGAACACTTGGAAGAACTAGGTCCTTCATTTCCTGATGAAGGCGAAAAGATGATTAAAGAGATGAGTCTTGGGGATGACGTACTAGATCCTCTTCCATTTGATGAAGTCTTCCAAGCCATTAACATTCATGCACAACAAGAAGTGAACATGATAAGTTATTTCCCTTTCCAAGATTTTGATGATGCTTTATTTTATGATTTGGAAAGTGAATAACTATCAAAGGAGCCCTTGGATGCATTAAATCCTTCATGGTAAGACAAAGGTAGTGGCATGGCTGATAATATTGATGAGTCCATACATGTTGGAAGATGTAAGTGGGATGTGATTGGTTTTGATGAGGATCCCATTTATGATATGGAAGGATATATTCAAATGTTGCCTTTACAACAATCATATGATGTTCCTAATAATTTTGATGTTTGGCAACAAGATGATGATATAATTATAGAAGTTTTCCAAGCACCCAAGGATGACCCAATGCAATGTTCTCCAGATGATTTTCGATCATACCTTGAGGATTTTGATGCGTATTTCTTTGAGCACTTGGATTTATTCTATGAAGAAGATTATCAACCGCCATTGTGTTCAAATTTTGATAAAGGTGAGGAAGTTGCTTACCTGAAGCAGAATACTTGTGACAAGTTTGTTCAGCTCCTTTCGACTACTTTACCTCTCTATGTCACTAAGGGTGTAGTTGGGAAACATGTCCCTTGTCTTGAGTTTTCTCCGGGGCAAAGCCTTCTTTTGGAATCCAAGGGTAGGTTGAAAACCTTAAGAAGAAGTTTATTATCTCAGTATTTCAACTTTCCCTTAAGAAATTGTGAGTCATCCGCTAGATTCTTACTAGTCCTTTCCTAGACCTCAGGATGTGATGACATCCAAGGTAGCCAACCTTCAGACTCCTTGAGTCAGTTTTTTGAGCCTTTGATTTTTCACGATCCCTCTCCGAGATGGATTGAGTACTTTCCTAGAAGTGTGACTTTGCATAACTTTGTCCCACTGTCACGTCTCCATGAGATAGACTTTACGATTTCTGATGATGTGATGTGTTGTTCCTAAGATTAATCCTAAGGCTCAAAGAGTAATGTGAGGCATCAATAGTGTTTAAGGAAAATGTCTAAATGAGTGCTTTTCCTACCTTTAGTTCTATAAGAAAAGATCTTTAAATCAAATTAATAATAGGATAGTACAGAGGTTGTATTTCGTTGTTTGAGTCACAATTATAATATCAAATGGTGTGAAAGAAAGTTACAAAACTGTTAAACAAAGATAGGCATCAATTGCAGATGAGTCTCACCTTGTTTGTAGTGGAAGAAAAGTAGAGAAGGCACCCTTGAGCAGGATATGAAATGCAATAATTCACATAGAATGCAGGTCTTGTTTTACTTACAACAAATACATAGGAAAAACTGCTTACCTAATGAATTATTGGTATAATATGATCACAGTAGCTATAATATTAAATTGTAATCAATCGCTTTTCAAGGAATTACATAAAGAAATTCAGAGAAATGAAAATACATAGGAGACACATAACTCAAACTAAACGAAAATTAGAATCCTTATCTGCACTTATATTAATACTAAAAAAGAGAGCTTCTCATTTACATCCGGCAAGAAGAAGCCCACATTAGGCTCCAAGCCTCCTTGAATAGATCTGAAATCTATCTATTTATACCAAAATTATCACAACTCAAAAACTGTTGAACTTCATACAATATCTCCTAAAAATAGAATGTAATTCGAATGAAACAACAACATGCAAATGTTGTTTGAGCTGGTGCTTTCATCTGTCTCTTCATCTTCTCGAAGACACACTTGTTTTCCTTTGTTCTTTGAATTGGGCACACATGCCCATTGAGGCCACCATAATCATTTGTTTATTGTCCTCGTCATCTGATTCCATTGTTATATGTTCTTCAAATGTGTTTACTGGAAAAATAATATCAGTTGAAAATATGGGGGAAGTGATAATGTGACAGGTAGCTCAACGTTGTCTTGTTATGTCATGGCTAATCATTACAAAAAGAGGAACTGCTCATGAATAGGATGACGTGGGGACAAGTGTAGGTGGTGAGGTAAACGAGGTAATTGATATGGAAGGTGTGACAGGCTGGAGGGTGAATGGGGTACATGGTGTGGTTGACAGGTGTTGCCCCAACATCCCTTTACATTTCTCTATTTTGCGAGGGCAAGAGGGGGTGGTTTGAAGTAACCCACTTTTTGTCTCGCAATGCACCTGGTGATGCCACGTACCCCCGAGAGAAAACCATGGTTTAAATTGCGGTACCGCCCTTCAAAATTAAAAATCATGCAACTTCACCCCCCACAATCGCTCTCAGCTGTTGATCTCCATGATCCATTAAAATATGATTATCGATCTTCGAAAAGTAGGATAAGTGCTCAAAGTTAACCTGCGGTCATAGTTCTTGGTCATATGTAGAGAAGATAGAGAGAACTTCATGCAATTCCTATCCGTCGATCTAGGCATGGAACACATGTCAGACGATCCCCATATTCGGCGATCTCGTACTCCGAGAGGAAGCAAGAAATGTTGAGTAAAGAACTCCTGAAGCCCCAAAGCCCAGAGTTCATGTGGATTGTTGATCGAAGTGGACATGTGGCAGAAGATCCTGTACTCCGACGGATTTGCGATGTTATGCATCTCAGAATGCTCGAAGCCCGGAGTTCTGAAGTAAATCTCAGCCATCCAAATCAAAAGGACACATAGCGCTAGCTCTCTAACTTCGGGGATTTGTACTATTGTGCATCTCAGAACACCCAAAGCCTAGAGTTCCAAAGTAAATCCCAGTCGTCCAAATCAAAAGGACATGCAGCGTCAGATCTCTCACTTTGGGGACTTAGCACTTCGGAAGGTTTACAATGTTAAGAATATTGAACGCCCGAAGCCCAAAGTTCTAAAGTAAATATTTGCCATTGAAATCAAGAGGACACGCAGTATGAGATCCTGCACTTTGATGGATAACCATTTCGGAAAAAAGACGAATGTGTGAAGCGAGAACTCCCAAAGCCCGGAGTTCCGAAGTAAATCTTCATCATTGAAATCAAGAGGACACACGACAGGAGATCCCTCACTTCGGGGACTTAGCACTTCGAGAGGTTTACAACGTTAAGCATCTCGAATGCCTGAAGCCTAGAGTTCCAAAGTAAATCCCAACCATCCAAATCAAAAGAACATGCGGTGTCAGATCTTCCACTTCGAGGAGTTATCGCTCTGGAGAGTTTGTGCTCCATTTTATGTCTATTTATCCCCTTCCCTTCTATATTTGGTCATTTTCTTAGTTTATCCAACTTCCTAACTGATTTATCGTTCTACTAGATTCTGAGGTCAAGCTTCACTGCAACTTTTTATGGCACAAAAAATTAGCCTGCCTGTAACAAGAGAAATTTGTAAGCTCTTCGTTGAATAAAAACTGTTAATCGCAATTCAAATCATAACTTTAGCCAATCATACATATCATTAATACTTCGATGTTCGTGAGTGTTGGACACAATTAGGGTATAAATCTCCTGAAGGTCAAATTCACAAAGAAGTTAATCTCATATTACTCACTTTTATGTTTTACTTTATCATGTTTTAAACCTTGAATTAGCCTTGAGTACTTCGAAGTTCGTGAGTTCTGTGAACTCAATATTTGTCAAAACTTCGAAAGTCAATCTCACAGAGTGACATGGCAGAGATGACGTGACAATAAAAGTGAAGTGACACATATCCATGACTTGTTCATAAGTCCTTCAAGATTTCAGAAATTCGGGGTTTTGGAATGTAACAGGATGGAAATCTCCCGAAGTTCGAAACTACGAAGTGGTTAATTAACATTTAATCATGATTAGCCTCAATTATTAAACTCTTTAAAACACTTTTTACTTTTTATAATGTTTGTTACTTTGGCTCTTTGAAACTTTGGGGGTTTGTGAACTCACTCTTTGTTATAACTCCCAAAGGGCAATCTCACGGAGTGACGTGGCAGAGATGACATCATTCTTGACGACGTGTCAAGAAAAGAAAGGTTCCACATGTCACTTGAAAACGTGTGAATCATCTAACGTAAATTTCAAAAGTAAGTGCTACATGTCAACCCAAATTAAGAGACAATGTCCCATGAGTCATGAGCGGTTATCTTCGGGTTTCAGAAATTCAGGGTTTTTGTTGTTTAGAATTACTAGAATACCCGAAGTGCGAAGCTCCTAAGAAAACATTAGAGACTTTATTTAAATCTCAAGCAACTTCTATAGTTCGGAGATAATTAAGACCGTTTGATAAACATAGAGTAGCTAATTGATGGTGGGTATCGTAAGCAGCTTTTCAACAAGCGATGGATTCATCTTTAAATTTAAAAGGCGAATCTCTAAATTTGTTTTTCTTTTTGGGTGAAAATTTTATTTCTAAGAGGAAAAATCTAAAGCTCAAAATCTCAAAATTAAACATGTTCCAACATGGGCTCCATCTAGGGATTGCGGCTCCCTGTGAGGCGCTAAAGAACAGTAGACCAAGTGCCTTTATTGGGTAATGGAGTCATTATTTCTTTAAGAAAAACACTTTCCAGTTTTATTCAAGAATTAATCATTCATAGGAAAATGAAATTAACCAAGTCCAAAAATCTTCAAAACATACTTAATGATTGATCTCAAGTTAGGCTATTAAAAATTTCTTTTTCTTAAAATTGATTTCAGAATTGTTTAAGATAATCAAAATAATTTTAACTAAATATCAACTTCAACCAACTTTGTTCGCTTCAAGGTTAAGCAGATGTAACATATTTATTTAGGGAATCCCCAATTGGTTCAGGATGTAAATATCACCAGAAAGAGAACTATATGATAGAGTCTATTATATGGATATGTATGACAACCTTACAAATACCATAGATATTGCTTCACTGCCAACGAGCCTGTTCGGTACGCTAGTGAAGTTATATACTTCTCACATTGAATTTCCTTTCACCACTTCAATTAACACTTTTGTATTTTGCTGAGATGAGGACAATCAATATATGAATTTCACTTCATCATATCTTTTGGACAAGATGGGGGCAATAAGATTACGAATTTCCTTTCACCATCTGTCTTGTATTTTAATATTTTGAAGTGGGGGCAATCAATCTGTATGTCACCTACAAGGGATTATATCAGTTTAAAATTTTTGAAACGAAGGTCTGTCAACAATTTTAGGAATACTCTGAAACTGACTTTCTTCCAATTTTCAATACACCTTCGCCTATAGGAATTTTTTTATGGGAATCTTAATCTTTCAGGGATCAACCTTGAGCGAATTAGTCAGTTTAAAGTCCGATAGAAGAGCTAAAATTATCAGGAATACCCGAGACATACTTTCTCAATTAAAATCAAAGGAACATAAAAAAAATTCACAAAACTTTGTTTTGAAAATATGTTTTTTAAGTTTTCGGAGCCAAGGTAAGTTTCTTTGTTTCTATGAAGACTAAAGAAAATAAGAAAGGAGAAATAAAATCTAAAGTGGATAAGAACTTGGGGATAGGTAAAAAATGGCCCAATCACATTTTTGAAGGATCTGAATTAGCAAAAATTCTAATCCTACACAAGTTTGTGTAATTAGTTCATACTTATTTTGAGTTTATTTATTATTGTTTTTGTTTTCGTGTCAGAGATGGATTTTCAATTTATCGGCATGACACTATAATTTTATACATTTCTGATTCTCAAGTTAGGTGATAATATTATCATGAGAAAAACTCCCTTCATATTCCTTTCAAAAAGAATATTTCAATTTTATTGGGAATATAAGAAAAGTAGGGACTCATACCTTATTTTTCTTTTGAATTTTCAACAGGGAATATTATTTATTTATCACCTGCTTTTAGAGAAATCAAAAGACGAAAAGGCGAGTGTCGAGTTTTTCTTGAGCCTTATCTCTTGTTTAACAATATCTACTCTGCAAAGCACCAAGAACAATAGACCACATGTCTTCATCCTTCTGTGACCTGAAATCAGCCATGTCCAACTCTGAACCCTGTCATTGGGCTATGGAGTCATAATGCCTAAAAACTGAACCATATTGGATGCCAAACTGAGAACCGAACTACTGAATTGAAATAAAATGCTGAACTAGAATGCTGTAATGAAATGTTGATTTGGACAATTTATTTATATACATTGGCCCTACACTAATCGGGTGAAATTCAATTGATCAAGTAATATGGAATTTCCAAAGGAGCCATGCAAATAGTGGATTGCTTAACATACCTTGCTTGCTGCTAAATGAAGGAATGAAAAGATAATAAACTGTTTGCAACAAAGAATGGATAGGTACCTTGCGTTTACTGCTGAAGCTTGGTTGCACAAAAAACGCTGCAACATTTTGGACCTCTTGAATAAAATAATCCAACCAAACAACCATTGGATCATGAAAAGATAAAGAATTTTCAGAGTAAACTGATACCTCTTTCTACTAGCCAAGTTGCATGCAATGACTTTGCACACTTTCTCCACTATTGATCTTTTCTTTTTCTGGTTCGAGAATGTTGCATTGAGGCTCACTAGTCTATTTCTCATGAGTTTCTAAATAGGAAGGAGAGATCAACTGCTCCAGTAGCCCCTCCTTATCTCCTTCATTGCTTGTCCAAGAATCTTCTTCATCACTGTCATACACATGCTGATTTCTTTTATAGTGCAACTGATAATTTTCTTGATGAAGTGAACTCTCTGAAGAAAGAGAAATAATTTGTTGCTCATCAACTTCAAAATTGCATTCATCATAGTTATCAAACAAAGGAGAACTATTGTATGTTTCCATGCATGTTGAGAAAAAAATCTGCTCTTCTTCATCGTCTAGATACTCATCGTAAATAGGCTGATTATATAAAATTTATGAACTTTGACTTTCAAAAACTTCCATTTCTTGATGATCTAGTAATGATGAGTGAATAATAGCAACTTGATCAAAATAAGAATTTAGAACAACAGTTTGATCATGACAGTAATTACTATAAACATTTGGTACAATGACAACTTCACTTAGAGTATCGTTGCCATTGTCAGTATCATTACCAAAATCATATTTTCCAAGAGTTGATTGCTTATGGTCTTCAATAATCCATTGGCCTTCACAAGGATCTATATGAGCAGACGATTCATCATCTTGTCTTTGATAATCTTGAAGAATTGAAGGGTCTGTAAGGATTTCTTCATTTTTACTTGCAATCATGTCGTCTTCAGTCTTACTGCTGCAAGAAACTTCTTCTTGATTTACTTCAAAGTCTTCTTCATATCAATTTTCATGATCTTTTTGAAGGATATCTTGTTTTTTTGCAAATTATTCTTCATATAGTTGACCACAATTGATATCATGTTCTGATTTGTCATCAACAAACTGATTATCTTTACAATCTTGTTCTACGAAATCTAAATTGCAACAGTATTAAAAAATGAACTCTAATGAATACATTCTTTTGCAATATTTATGAAAAGTTGCATGGAATTCTTTTAATGATGAAATGTTGGAAGGGAATAGAGATTTGTATCAAATTTGAGCATCCCCTCACAGACTAAACATGAACAATTTCATCAAAACATCTTCATGATGAATATCTAGTTGATGCATGAGCTTATGAAATTCAAACAAATGTTGAGTAGGATTATCATCTTATCCTCTCTAAAACTAGGAAGATGATCTCCCCATTCTTTAATATCAAGAACAACATTTGGAAAACCAAAAACATTTGTAAAGTCCAAAGGAGCAAACCTCACAACAATCCGAGCAACGAAAGAACTTGACATTTGAAACCAATGGAGTTGTCAGTGAATCATGTGGAGTCTTCAAACCAAAGAGTCACCATGTGAAAAATTAACCTTTTCACGTATTCAATCTTTGTTCACCATCAAAGATTAAATTTTTACTTTGTCTTTCTCCTACGGAAAAATAACTTCGTTTCTCCATCCCTGACAACGACGCCAAAAAGATGTTGTTCCTGAGATTAATCCTAAGGCTCAAAGAGTAATCTTAGGCATCAAGAGTGTTTAAAGAAAATGTTTTAAATGAGTTCTTTTCCTACCTTTAGTTCTATAAGAAAACATCTTTAAATGAAATTAATAATAGGACAATACATAGGTTGATTTCGTTGTCTGAGTCACAATTATAATATCAAATGGCGTGAAATAAAGTTACAAAAATGTTAAAAAAAGATAGACATCAATTGCAGATGAGTCTCACCTTGTTTGCAGTGGAAGAAAAGTAGAGAAGGCACCCTTGAGCAGGATATGAAATGCAGCAATTCACATAGAACCCAGGTCTTGTTTGACTCATAGTAAATACAAAGGAAAAACTACTTACCTAAGGAATTACTGGTATAATATGATCACAATAGTTGTAATACTAAATTGCAATCAATCACTTTTCAAGGAATTACATAAATAAATTTGGAGAAATGAAAATACAGGGGAGACACATAAATCAAACTGAACGAAAATTAGAATCCTTGTTTGCACTTGTATTAATACTCAAAAATAAAGTTTCTCTATTACATCTGACAACAAGCATCCCACATTAGGCTCCAAGCCTCCTCGAATAGATTTGAAATATATATATTTATACAAAAATTATCACAACTCAAAAAATGTTGGACTTCATACAATATCTCCTAAAAATATAATGTAATTCGAAT
This sequence comes from Picea glauca, assembly GCA_000966675.3. Classification (NCBI taxonomy): domain Eukaryota; kingdom Viridiplantae; phylum Streptophyta; class Pinopsida; order Pinales; family Pinaceae; genus Picea; species Picea glauca. Next base: position 254,657 of record JZKD02S1672961.1, on the reverse strand, counting down.
GGAGCGACAACAGACAGATGATGTTTGAGCTAGCGCTTTCATCTATCTCTTCATCTGCTCACAGACGCGCTTGTTTTCCTTTGTTATTTGAATTGGGAACACATTCCCATTGAGGCCACCATAATCATTTGTTTACTGTCCTCATCATCTGATTCCATTGCTATTTGTTCTTCAGATGTGTTTACTGGAAAAAGAATATTAGTTGAAAATATGGGGGGAGTGATAATGTGACAGGTTGCTCATAGTTGGATTGTTATGTCATGGCTAACAATTACGAGAAAGAGTAACTTCTCATGAATAGGATGACATGGGGACACTTGTAGGTGGTGAGGTAAATAGGGTAATTGATGTCGAAGGTGTGACAGGCTGGAGGGTGAATGAGGTACATGACGTGGATGACAAGTGTTTCTGATGCGTCCCTTTATGTTTCTCTATTTTTCGGGGGCGCGAGGGGGTGGTTTGAAGTAACCCGATTTTCATCTCACAATGCACCTAGTGATGCCATGTACCCCCGAGAGAAAACCATGGTTTAAATTGCAGGGCCTCCCTTCGAAATCAAAACTCATGCAGCCTCACCCCTCGCAATCGCTCTCAGCCGCTGATCTACATGATCCATTAAAATCCGACTGTCGATCTTTGCAAAGTGAGATAGGTGCCCAAAGTTAAGATGAGGTCACAGTTGTTGGTCATATGTAGAGAATATAGAGCGAACTTCCTGCAATTCCCTTCCATCGATCCAGGCATGGGACACATGTCAGACGATTCCCGTATTCGAAGATCTCGTACTTCGGGAGGAAGAAAGCAATGCTGAGTAAAGAAATCTCAAAGTCATGAAGCCTGGAGTTCATCTGAACCGTTGATTGAAGTAGACAGGTGGCAGGAGATCCTGTACTCTGGCATATTTTTGATGTTATGCATATTGAAATTCCCAAAGCCTAAAGTTTCGAAGTAAATCTCAACCATCCAAATCAAAAGGACACATTATGCCATATCTCTCACTTCGGGGACTTATCACTTCAGAGATTTGTACTGTTGTGCATCTCGAAACACCCAAAGCCCAGAGTTCCGAAGTAAATCCCAACTGTCCAAATCAAAAGGACACGCAGCGTCACATCTCTCACTTCGGGTACTTAGCACTCCGAAAGGTTTGCAATGATAAGCATCTCAAATGTCTGAAGCCTGGAGTTTCAAAGTAAATATTTATCGTTGACATCAAGAGGACACGCGACAGGTGATCCTGTACTGTTGGACAATTGAGAGAGGGGGGGTGAATCAATTGTTACTGTGCTTAAACAATTATGCTCATTTTAAATTCATTACAGAACTCTCAATGATGATCACAATAATACAAGGAAGTAAGAAATAGAACATTCAACATCATTCACACATATGAGATACATAGAGACATATATTTCTCGAGGAAACCCATAAAGGGTAAAAACCTCTTCTTCTTGGTATGATAAGTAATCTTTACATTCTSTACATTATCATACATATGAGCTCCAACTCATTGTGAGGCTACAACCTCTGTTTTGCAAGCTGCAACTTGCTGAGAGCACCAACTCTCTGTTTTCTCTAGCACCTACTAGAAGGAAGCACCAACTCCCTAGTTTCTCTAGTACCCACTAGAAGGAAGCACCAACTCCCTGGTTTCTCTAGCACCCACTAGAAGGAAGCAAAAACTCCCTAAGTGTTCCAGCACAAACTGGATGGAAGCACCAACTTCCAGTCACATAGGCACCAACCTATAAAACAGAGAACAACAGTTCTCCCTTGCACCACCTTGCCACCCTAGTTTTTCTGGCTGCAACCAGATGGAAGCTACAACTCCCTGTGTTCAAGCACCCACTTGAACCTCTGAGGACAACAATCCTCCCTAGCACCTCCCTAGCACCCTCAAATATCAATCTTTGCTACTAAAACTTATTACAGTGATATAATGTTCATCAATGGCTTACCAGTCTCATCACTATTCTGCTACACTGCCATGCTCTGTCTGCCTCACTATCTTCCTACACACGTCCCTTGCGCTTTCTGTTCTTCTTCCTTTTATGCTCTGTGCACCATGTCCATTCAATGCAACATTCTTCTTCTGTGCATTTCAGCTGTTGCACACTGCCTCCTTCTACACCCATGAATCACTCTCAACCCTGCCAATCTCTTCTTTGTTCTGCGTTTTTATTCTCTCTATGCATCTTCTGCATCCTCTATTCGCAATGCTTTTGCATGCTCTCCTCATGTCGAGTGCTCTGCCTAATCATCATTACAACTCTTCAGCTTCTCTGGCAGTTAAACCCATGCGTTCATCCTCACTGAGCATTATGCCGAGATTCCTTAGCCTCTCCAACAGTTGAGAGTCTTCGTCTTCTCTTTCACAGTCAAGCTCATTCCCTCTGTTGCAGTTCCAGGCTCCAATGGTCATCCATCTGTCAATAGTCTGTATGAACACCCTTCATTTCATTGAAATATGCCTCGAGACCCTTCATCTTCTCTGGTGATCACCCTAAAGTCTCTTCGACTCCTCTGGCAGAAACCATCAGTGGTTTCTAGCAGTTACAGTGTGAACCTTGAAATGGAGCCTAGCTATGCTAGCTCCTTCCACTTACGTGACCACTGTCTACATCGACATTTTGACATTTTTGCATTCAACATTTCAGCATTCCTGTGATGAAGTGTCTTGAAATTCCAAGTCGCGATCCCCGAAATGGAGCTTGGTTGCACTAGCTCCTTCCTCCATCTTCCACATATGTGACCACTGGATATGACCATAGCCTTATTCAAAAATGTATTTCACACTTTCACATTTTAGGGATTCTGTGATGAGTCGTCTCGACTCTCCATGTCATGAGCTCCGAAATAGATCTTGGCTTCTATAGCTCTGCTCTCCATCTCTCGACAATGTGACCACGAGATATGACCACTCTCTAATCAAATAAGCACTTCTCTCTCCAGATCAATGATCCATGATCCGTGGTGATCGGACAGTTATCCTCTACCCCGGGACTTCAGCCTTTGGGACTTTGGGGGAGTGATGAAGCTAAAACTCCCGAAGAAAAACTCTCGGAGTGAGGTCACTCTTGCGTCACTCGATGACGTGTCGTGACCTGAGTGGCTGCCACGTGTCACTCAGAATTGTGATTTCCAGTGGCCTGAAATGCCAAATCAACTTGACACTTGTCGTTCTCTGATCGTGCCACGTGTCAATACTGACGTAGTCTTCCACCTATCCTTTCTGACATGGTCTGCCACATTCACCTCCTGCATATGATGACCTAGATCAAACCTCGATCCAACGGCTAGGATTATTTTGCAAATTCATGAGCCTTCATTGTGCCTGATTCAGGATTTCGGCATTTCACATTTTGCAACTTCGAGACTCCTATGATGAAGAGTCTTGACTCTTGACTCCTCCAACTCCCAGTATCTGAAACTCTGAAATGGAGTCTTTGTTGATGTGCCTGTTTCAGAATTTCGACGTTTCACATTTCGCAACTTCGGGACTCCTGTGATGAAGAGTTTTGACTCTTGACTCCTCCAACTCCCGGTATCTGAAACTATGAAATAGAGACTTTGTTGATGTGCCTGTTTCGGGATTTTGACGTTTTGCATTCTGCAACTTCGGGACTCTTGTGATGAAGAGTCTCAACTCTTGACTCCTCCAACTCCCAGTATCCAAAACTCTGAAATGGAGACTTTGTTGATGTGCCTGTTTCAGGATTTCGACTTTTCGCATTCCACAACTTCGGGACTGCTGTGATGAAGAGTCTCGACTATTGACTCCTCCAACTCCCGGTATCTGAAACTCCGAAATGGAGTTTACGCTTCTGATCTTTCCATGCCATCATCGCTGTTGATCTTCCTTGCTTGCCTGTTTTCCATTGTTGTCTCCCAACTATAAACCTGCCAACGTCACTACTATTCTTTCTTGTAACCATACCTTTGTCGTTGTTGCTCTTGCCATCAATAACTATAAGCATGCTATCATTGTTGTTGTTCTTTCCTGTAGACATGCCATCGTTGCTACTGATATTCCTTGCCTGCCTGTTTTCCATTGTTGTTTTTGTACTTGCCATCAATGATAAGAATACGCTACCTGTAAAAACATGCCAACATGCACTTCAACGGATAACCATTTTGGAAGAAAGATGGATGTGTGAAGCGAGAACTCCGGAAGCATGGAGTTCCGAAGTAAATATTCGTCGTTGAAATCAAGAGGGCACGCAGCATGATATCCCTCATTTTGGTAGGTTTGCGATGTTAATCATCTCGAATGCCTGAAGCCCAAAGTTTTGAAGTAAATCCCAGTCGTCCAAATCAAAAGGACATGCGACGTCAGATCTTCCACTTCGGGGACTTAGTGCTCCTCAGAGTTTGTGGTCCCTTTTCTGTCTGTTTAGACCCTTCCTTGCTATATTTGGTCCTTTTCTTATTTTATCCATCTTCCGAACCGATTTATTGTTCCACTAGATTTTGAGGTCAAGCTTCCCTGTAGCTTTTTGTGGCGCAAAAAATAACATGCCTGTAACAAGAGAAATCTATAAGCCCTTCGCTAAATAAAAACTGCTAATCACAATTCAAATCTTTAACTTTAGCCAATCATACATATCATTAATACTTCGACATTCATGAGTGTTGGACATAATTATGGTATAAATTTTTCGAAGGTCAAATTCACGAAGAATTTAATCTCCTATTACTCACTTTTATGTTTTACTTTATCATGCTTTAAACCTTGAATTAGCCTTAAGTAATTTGACGTTTCAGCGTTCGTGAGTTCTGTGACCTCAATCTTTGTCAAAAATCTAAAAGGCAATCTCATCGAGTGACATGGTAGAGATGATGTAACAAGAAAAGAGAGGTGACACGTATCCATGAATTGTCCATCAGTCCTTCGGGATTTTGCGAATTCAGGGTTTTGGAATGTAACAGGATGGAAATATCCTAAAGTCTGAAACTGCGAAGTGGTTAATTAACATTTAATCATGATCAGCCTCAGTTATTAAACTCTTTAAAACAATTTTTACTTTTTATAATGTTTGTTACTTCGGCGCTTTGAAACTTCGGGGGTTTCTGAACTCACTCTTTTTTATAACTCTCGAAGGTCGATCTCACAGAGTGACATGGCAGAGATGACATAGCAGAGATGACATCATTCTTGATGACATGTCAAGAAAAGAAAGGTGCCATGTGTAGTGTTGAAAACATGTGAATCATCCGACGTAAATGTCAAAAGTAAGTGCCATGTGTCAACCCAAATTAAGAGACATGTGTCCCATGAGTCACGAGAGGTTATCTTCGGGTTTCAGAAATTTGGGGTTTTCATTGTTTAGACTTATTGGAATACCCAAAGCGCGAAGGTCCGAAGCGAACGTTAGAGAATTTCTTTAAAGCTCAAGAAGCTTCTACAGTTCAGAGATCATTAAGACCATTTGATAAAAATAGAGTAGCTAATCGACGGTGGATATCGTAAGTGAATTTTCAATAAGCAATGCATTCATATTTAAATTTAAAAGGCGAATCTCTAAGTTTCTTTTTCTTTTTGGGTGAAAATTGCATTTCTAAGAGGAAAAATCTAAGGATCAAAATCTCAAAATTAAACGTGTTCCAACATAGAATCCAAGGGTAGGTTGAAAACCTTAAGAAGAAGTTTATTATCTCAGTTTTTCAACTTTCCCTTAAGAACTTGTGAGTCATCTGCTAGGTTCTTACTAGTTCTTTCCCAGACCTCAGGATGTGATGATGTCTAAGGTAGCCAACCTTCAGACTCTTTGAGTCGGTTTTTTGAGCCTTTGATTTTTCATGATCCCTTTCTAAGATAGATTGAGTACTTTCCTAGAAGTGTGACTTGGTAGAACTTTGTCCCTCCCTCCCATTTCCATGAGCTAGAATTTACGATTTCCGATGATGTGATGCATATTCTAACTCATGTTATTTTTTTGCTTGACTTATCATTGTTTTGGTTGATGATGAAGCACAAAGGCGGGTATTATGAGATATTGCTAGGATGGTTTCACTGGTTATTTGATTACACCTAGTATTCAACCAACAAGTAAGTAGAGGTTGGTAGGCATTTGCATCAATAATTCATACCATCTACATATCATTTTAGTATAGTTGTAGTTTCATTTTAATATTGTATTCTTCCATTATGTATATATGTATGCTCATGATTAAATGCTATTTTAGAGATGCTATTTATTTTATTATATCAGATATGAATAAGGGGTGTGCAAGATACCAGATATATAAAATATGCAGAACAGAAACGAAATGCTAGAAATAACAGAATAACAGTGAAATATCCAGCATAATCTTCACAATACACAGAAATGATATACG
>JZKD02S1672961.1:189353-231433 GCA_000966675.3 Picea glauca | reverse complement strand
CAATAATGAGTCATATTTACATCAAACAATATTGGGTCCATTACCCAAACCTTTGTGCTATGGGGCTTTCTTCAAGGGTTGACATCAATGACAACCAACCTTAATCAACAATTATTTCTACTCCAAAATGAATTCTTTTTGAATTCTTATCTTATATGTCTTAGATTTACATGAGGAAGCACCACAGGAGGACAGTTCATTCAGGGGGAGCAGCCCTGGATGGAAAGATACCTTTGCCATTGATGAAAAAGGGGGAGAGATCTATCAGATGCAGAGGATAGAGGCATGGTTCCAGTGGGGGCAGATTTATTAGATGAAGAGGACAGAGGCATGGTTCCAGGGGGAGCAGATTTATCAGATGCAGATGGCAAAGGCATGGTTCTAGGGGGAGCAGATTTATCAGATGCAAAAGATAGAGGCATGGTTCCAAGGGGATCATGAGTGATATGATTTCAGTGTTGCATCCGAGTGTTGCCATCAATGCCAAAGGGGGAGATTGTTGATTAAGGTTGGTTGTCATTGATGTCAACCCTTGAAGAAAGACCCGTAGCACAAAGCTTTGGGTAATGGACCCAAGATTGTTTGATGTAAATATGACTCATTATTGTTTTGTCATGGTTGATAAGAAGTAAATATGGATGAACTCCAAAGTGGTCCCCTTATGGCGAAATCTCTCACGGGAAGACACTTTGCGGAGTGAAAGAACCCATGTTTAATTGTGGAATAATGAGATGAAGGACAGTGAGATTTTCAGTGAAACTATCCTAGATGGATAGTGCTTGTCATACCATTTCTAGTGGTATGTGTAACGTCACATAACTTCTCACGGTTAGAGAGTTATGACCATATGAAGTTGGAGAACCCCTCATGAGTCTTATAGAAGCCCCCAAGGATCAAAGTTTTTTGCAAAAGAATTTATTTTAAATGAAGAAGCCCTAAAATAAGGAAAGTGTAATGCTACATGAAGATATGAATAAGAGGCAAAGCTCACTCATTAAGAATACACTTGTACATTTTGTATATCTATTTTCTTGTGTAAATCTTCTTGTAAATACTTGTGGATACATCTGAAGTGGCGAACATCTGAGGTAGCACGAATGGTTGACGGTGAAATTCTTGAATTCACAGAAAACCCTATTTTTTGAGGCATATGCGGGTTGTCTGTGTATAGGGTGCATATACATTGAAGGTATACGTGGGCTGATTTTGTATAGGGTGTGTTGACACTCAGAACTGAAATGGGTTGCAGCAAATCAATCCCGAGGCAACCTCGAACCACTTTGGATTAGAAGCCGCCCTCTTCCAACCTGAGAGGGATCTCTCGAAAAATGCCACGATAGGAATTTAAATAGCATGAAAAAGGTGGGCAGATTTATGGGTGAAAGATGGTCTTGGATTCATGGGGTTTGGGGGTTAAACCAGGAAAAGGTCCATTGGGCATGGAGTCAAATGAAAACCGAGAATAAGAGACAATAACAGAGATTAAATACTTGCAGAAAATGAGGCAAAGTAAGTCTATCTTTCAGTGCTTTAATTGTCATGATGCGGTAGCGGAAAGAAAAAGGAAAGGCCGACGTAGCGAAGGATATATGCAGCATTCTGAAAATGTAGGTTGGTATTACACTGTTGATAGCATGTGCAGAGGAAAGACATCAAACAATTACAAAAAACCCAAATCCATTCGTTATAGTAGTGGTCGTACTAAAGTATAACGAAGCCCATCGGTTAGACGAAAACAAAATGTAATGCAGTCATGACGGATTTAAGGAAGACATAAGGAAATGGTAACACATCAACTATGAGTAAGGAGCATATCAAATACATTCCAAACAGATTTAACACAGTCGAAGGAGAACAAAACATGTTGAAAGAAAATCAACAGTGATGAATCTCACAGTCGCAAATGAAAATCATCTTTTATTACTCCATTAAAAGCTTACAAACAACTCAATCCATTAATGGCTTACAAAAACTCAGCCATTACAAACGAAACCCTCTTGACGGAGGTTTTCCCCCTGCTGCGCTCATGTGCCCCCCCCTCATTTCTGTTCTATCATCAGTCTTTTTAAACAGAAAAAATAAAACTCTAAAATAAAACCCTTCGTATTCTGGAAATATGAAATGATTCGCCTTCTCCGAACTGCATGACTACCGGATGGCTGCCAGCTTCATTAAACACTCATTGCATGGGCCATAACAGTTCTGACATTCCCGAATCCCTACTGCTGCCTGCCGCTGGCCACCTTCAACATAACGACCCCAAAACTGAAAACATCCAACTCTGTAGTGGCCTTGCCGGTGTAACCGCACTGGGGCGTCCAGTAGCCAAGCGTCCCTGCCAGCTTGGTGGAGACAGCCGGAGATGTCTGGTCATGTTCAATTAGTCAGGCAAGGCTGAAGTCACTCAGACGGGCATTGAAGTCCCCGCCAAGCATAATGTTGCTGGGCTTAACGTCCCGGTTGCCGCGGAGATTCCAACATAGGCTGATCGCGGAACAGTTCTTGACAGCTCAATTGTGTGGTTCAGAATGCTAGCGTAGTGAATTGGTCAGTCTGCATAGGCAGCGTATATTTGCAGGGCTTTGTTCCAGCCATCGTAATGGATTCGAACCCTTATTTTCCACCCTGATTTGATTTCGATGTCGTTTCGACCGAGATCGGCGGTCACATTGGATATTATGCCCTTGATGTCTATGCCGACGTGGTCGTCGTTCGGATCCCATTCGTTCTTGAAGGTGTCGAATTTGATGGCTAGTTGTTTCGTTGCGTTTTCATCTGTTGATGGATCGAATATGCCCAGAAACGATCCGTAGCTGTCTGGAAGAAAGGATTTTTTGTTGGGGACTATGATGAAGGCTAGATCGTCGGCATTGAAGTTCTTCTGCCCGGCAGGACTGGTGATGTTGCGGACGAGCATAGTATAAGTGGCCGTAAATGTGGTTGGCCAGACAGTTATCGGTTTTTGGTAGAGAACCCTTCCAATGCAGTTCGCCAACTGAGAATATTGACCTGTCTGATTCGAAGAAGCACCGGATGTAAAGTTTAGCGATGGAGTGAGATCGATGTAACCATGTGAAGGAGAAAACAAAGTGTTTCCCATATATATCAACTGAAAACCTGTCATCATCTTCTAATATCAGTTGATTGAGGTTCTGAATATGATATTTCCAAAAGGTCGAAACGAGCGGGTGCACTAGCAGCCTTTATTGATTTCAATATAACTTATAATAACATAACTTCCGAGAGGGTTCAATTTGACGCGTTACTATTCCATTGAACCTGTGTAATAAGTTGGCTACGTAAGAAGGATAGCACCCAGCAGCCCAATTTTACATGTCATACATACCTTTCCTGATTTGCTCTATTTCTGCTGAGGTTTAACTCGTCTGTTGGTTTGCAAGTGGAGTGCCCAGTTTTTAATGAATAGAGGCAAGTAGAAGAGAAAATTTAGGAGTAGAAGACTAAATTTCGTTATAATAGCAAATCCAGATATAAGACTCAATTCGCTATTAGCCTGGTTTCAAAGATATAGAAATCACTTGTAATCGGCCAAATTTTACATGGAACTGCAGCTACAGTTGGACCAATACTCTGCCACAAGCTTTGAAACTAATGACGATTTATTTTCCATAAGTTTTGCAGGGTTATCATATTCTGCAAGTTTGCCATCAGAGAGGGTCAAGACCATGTCACTGTCAATGACTGTGGGCACCCTGTGGGCAATTGCTATCATAGTGCAGTTGGAAAATTTGCGTCTGATGACTTTCTGAAGAAGTTCATATGTGGCAGAGTCGATGGAGGCAGTTGCTTCGTCTAGAACTAGAATTCGATTACGCCTGGGGAGAACACGACCTAAGCACAAGAGTTGTCGTCACTCACCGAAGAATCAAGCTAGTTCGGTAAATCTTCAAAGGACTTTCCCATTTGACATTTTTGTAAGGCCTCCCAAATTTCATGATCTGAATACAAGCTGAGTGGATCCAAATTACTTCTTATGGTCCCCTTGAAGAGGGTTGGCTCTTGAGGAATGATACTAAGCTTTGACCTAAGATCACGAAGACCTATATTGCAAATGTCGAGGTCATCGATCAGAATTTTTCCTCCAGCTGGTTCAATGAGTCGAAATAAGGCTGATAAGAGTCATTTTTCCACTGCCTGTTCGTCCTACTACTCCCACTCTTTTCCTGCCCTTAAACGTGCAGGTAATACCTTTCAGAACAAGAGGAGAATTGGGTCGGTACCTTATCTTCAAGGTTTCTAATTGTATTCTTCCTTCACTTGGCCATGAGACAGGAGGTTTGCTGCTTTCTATCATTGCTAGTGGCTCAGATGGCAAGTTCATGTACTGCTTTATACGCTCCACAGAAACAATAAAGTTGGCAAGATTGCATTGCCATTGTACTGTAAATACTTGATAAGATGTAAGTGACAGTGCATAAGAGAGAGCAAGGCCCGCAACTCCAGGAGTTATGCTGCTTGAAGGTAATGAAACGAGTAGAAGAGCTGAAGTAAAAAGGACAATGTTTCCAAGTGATTCCAACCTTAGGATCAACCATTCCATAGCAGCATTGGTGTGAAAGAAAAGACTTGCATCTGTATCGATAAGGTTGAAGTTCTTTTCCTTGAATCTCTCTACCATGTTAAATGCTTTGATTGTCACTACACTTAATGTTATTTCCGCAGCATTGTTCATTACTGGTGCTTTAGTAGTACCATTGATTCTTGTTAACTCTCTTGCAGAAGCTAGATAATACATTTGGATCCATCTAATGATAAAAAACACCGGAATGATAACCACTAAAACTTGCCATGTGACTAATGATATGATAAATATCATTCCTATGAGATCAGAGCTCGCAGATAAAACATAGCTGTGGGCCCAAGCTATGTCTACATCTAACAAACTCATATCTAAAGATGCCCGTATTAGAACTCTTCCCACAGGTGTGCTATCGAAGAAGGCCATCGGTGCCCTGAATATTAAATTGATCAGTCCAGAGAAAAAAGGCCTTTGAAACCGCAGCTCGGACCAGTGAATGGGATAAATAAAAATAAGCTGCATTTGTCCCAAGGTCACTTAACTTCTTTGCTTCTGCCTTGTTTTCTCACACTTGAACTAGTCTGTCCATATGCAAGAACCGTAGCCTTGGGCAGCACAGTCAATTTTTGATATCTGTTACAACAGGGTGAGTATGTACATAGGCTAACTGTGTATAGGGTGAGTACATGTTGATAAAGCCATGAAACTTGAGAAGACGAAGGTGCAAAGGTTCTAGATTCTGTGATCAAGCTCCCAGGAAGGTCTAGAGTGCTCAGATACATCAGATCCATCCATTGGTTCAAAAGGTATGTCTTATTTCTATGAATAGTTGGATTTTGATGTATGCATGAGGAATGGCAATGGAGATTTGAGGATTCTCCCTAGAGAGACTAGTGACTACATGGGATCTTCTGTATAAGTCACATCTACAGACATACAATGCTAGTATATTTATCATTGATACTTCTTATTGAAGCAGATCTTGTATTTCTTGGCATATGGCTAAGAGTTTTTATGGTACATGGTTGAGATCTTGTATTTATTGATGCATTGAGAAATTGAATATCAGAAAGGGGTTGATGACTAAGATCATGTGAGGGATATTATAGTTGTTCATGATTACACATACCTATATGGCACATGACTAGAGAGAGACAAACTTTCCTTGAGTAGAGGTTATGTATGAGGATGCATGCATAGGGTATAGTTACAGTCTGGATATACTGACATGTTACAGATCTATGTGAAAGAAGTTACATAGGGTCAAAAATTTTCGAGTGAAAGGAAACCCTAGTTTCAGAAGGCATACATGGGTTGCATAATAGATAGGGCACATACATACGCGGCCTGCATCACTATAGGTCGCGTATCTGTTGTATTTCTATAGATACATGTTCAGTTCAGGTACGGTGTGATTACATGGTAGTTGTACAGATTGGATATAGGGTAGTGGTACAAGTTGATACCATTGTACAACAGTATATCTCATAGTGACTGGTTGATAGTGGTTCCTCTACTTCTACTTCAAGGCGTTTGGACGGGGCAAGGATAGGTGGTTGTAGCCACCTTTTGATTGTAGCTGGAAAACATATGGGGTTGTAGCCTCCTTCTGGTTGTAGCCAGATAATTGGAGGGTTGGAGCTTCCCTCAGGTTTTAGCCTGAGAAACCAGAGGGTTGGAGCCTCCTTCCAGTTGCAACTGGAAAACAAAGGAAGTTGGTGCTTCCAATGAATGTAATTCTTCAAGACATATAAGAAAAATAATTCCGTGGTTTTCTCTTGATTTGGGTTTCCACATAAAACTTTGGTGTACTGTGTATGTGTGTGATTGTTTATTTCTTATTGCTCATTATTGTATAATAATTCTACATTGATAAAACATTTGAAGAAAAATGATTATAATTACGCTATTACTGATTCACCCCCCCTCTCAGTAATCCAACAGACCCCGTTACAGAGCTTTCTCTACTGACTGGTTACTCTTCCAGTCCCCATTGACTAGAACATTATCAATGCCTCCTGCATCTGATAGTTATATCATTAGGTCTATGTTGTCAGAGTCTACCATATGTCTCATGCTCTTGTTCAAAGGAAGCCTATCAACCTATGTCAGCCACTCCTCATAAATCTTGACTTTGCATGTCGGCCATACCCTCAGTTTGTCTCAGAATCACATGATACTATGGTCTTATCATGCACCCTGGCCCTACTTTCATCATTGATAGGTCACCGTGAACCCAACAATCGAAATTTCATTATTGGTCATTGATTGGGTGGTTTCCCTTGTGTTCAACGGCAAGACATCTATTCACACTTTGGTATTCGAGCAGTGTCTTGGATTCCATTAGCCTTATTGGTGGTTTCCTCGCCTTTGTCAGCAGTTTTCATCATTGGTTGTTATTCAGAGGGTCTTTTTCATGTACCACTTGCATTTGGCACATGCGAAAGACGCACAGGGCTGTTGATTCTTGAACATGTTCTTCATCTGATCTCTACCAAATCATGAAGCTCCTATTTTGTTCCTCGTGCTGACCTATGAGAGATGACTTAATGCTCTCCTTTCAGTGGGTCTCTTTCCATCGACTTCAACTCATTTGTTCTAGATATGGGACCTATAGTTTTATGAGAACCTTGAGGCTTGTAGTCATAGTGGCAGGATCTCTCGCCATTGACATATGGGAATACATCAATGTCTCCTGATCAATGGATTCCTCAAGTGTTCGACCTCGATTCCTTTATTCACACTTGTAGAAATGTACTTGGTGCCTTGATACCTACTTTCATCATTGGTAGGATGTCTCGTGTTTGCTAATGGTGTACCTCAATGACCGGTAATCAAACGATGTCTCATTGTGTTTGACCTCAACTCCTTTATTCACATTATGTAGACTTGCACCCTTGGTGGATAGTGTAGAAGACTTGAAGACATCACTATGTGGCCGCAACTTTCCTAAGTTGTTTCTTCATTTTCATTGGACCAGTACCTATATGACTTCAATGATCATGGGAGATTAGATTGTACTCCATGGTATAGAGATATCTTCAGATTGGTTTTGAGATTGGTTTCATTGGGCCTTGTTCATGACTATGACAAATTTTGGCAAGTAACCGCATTTGTATTTGCCTATTCATGGCCACAAACACTTATTTGGTATATTTTTCACATGGATCTGCAGTGTATTCTTGGCAGCCATGTATGAAAAGTCAGTACAGAATGTAATGGGAAATTGAGTTCGTCCAACTAGTTCTCTACCACTCCACTCCTGGGTTATTTATAATGTATTTCAGCGATCGCAAATACTCCTCTGACCTCACACATTAGGGGGCATCTGTTATAGCAAGATTTGCCTCACCATTTCTATCTTGCACAGAGGGCCTTTTTCCATTTCCCTGTGGAGACTTGTCATCCCTTTTTGATGAATCCGGATCTAAAAATACATATTTTTCCACATATATGTGCCCTATATACTATATAGCATGTGTATATGTAGGTTGCTCCACTACAACTCGTGTACATTGGGATTTGTGCCAAAAAATACAAAAATGAAGTCGGGTTTCCATGTCACGACAGGAGATCTTTGGTCCTTGGCCTTCCATATACTGGAAATGTTCCAACTCAGCCCTTCAGTTTCATTTTGAAGGCTATAAAAGCACAATTTTGAGCTATGGAAAAGAGGAGAAAGCATTCAACTTTGAGAGCAAATTTACTTTGGAGAAATTACTTCATATTGAGTCTGCATCCCTTTGTCCCTCAAGTCTGAACACAGTGTTCAGTCCCCAAGCTCTTTCCTTATTGTTGAGAGGACCTCATTGCCTCTTTCCTATGATATTGCCTTTGGTGGAGGATTGAAATGGTGGAGATCCAGTTGGAATGAACTTGGTTTCTTGGTTTCGAAGCGTGCTGACACAGAATTCTGTAATGTTGTCACTTATGTTGATCAATTATTAATAGAAATACTCCTTTCCCATCCTATTGGTATCTTGCAAATATATGATTATTATCCATGGGCATGTTTGTAATGTTTATTAACAGATTATGCTATCTGATGTGCTAACCCCATTATATCATCACTATGTACTTTCTCTACTTGTTTTTTGAGAACTTATTGCAGGTATAAAGCTTTGGGTCAAAGTGCTCAATGGTGGAACATCATCAAATGTTGGATCGAGGTAGGTCTCTTTCTTATCTTGCACATTAGTTTATATAGCATCTATTAGAGTTGAGTTGATTTTTGCGGTCATACCTGTCTGTTGTGGTTTACCATTGACCATAGAGAGTTTTTCCCTCATAAAACTGATCGACAACCGAATCCCCATGGTGGATTACAATGATCATGATGTAGCCAGATGTATCTTTTGTCTATTTTTTGAAAATGACATGCAAAGAGTTTTGTAACATAGAACAATCAGTTCCCTAGTTTGTAGAGATAGCAGTTAGAAGAGTAGGGTAGCCCAAGTGACACCCTCGTTTATATATTTGATCTTTTCGATGTAAGCTAGGTTGGTTGGAAAATTTGGTATAGACAATAGCTATTGTATGTAATTTGAGTTCAGTGGAAACTTAATGCAAAAGTCCTGTAAATTTGATGAAAAGATTCTAATTGTAGCAATTGGATGTATGGTTTTACCTTCTTGCATATGTGCTTCCTATTATCTTTACTCATATCTTTTTCTGTCTAATTCAGAATGAATTTTCGAACCTATGGATTCGTTGTGTGGCGCCCCTTGTTTGCACCATTTAGACAAAACATTTTTCTTCTAAAAGTTAACTCTGAATTCACCTGTTGTGGTTCTCCGAGTTACTTCTTGTAATTTCTCTCCTCCACACATTACTATTTTTCCCTGAAGACTGTTGCTTTCTTATCCTTTATCCTCTCAAAGTTCAGTCACCGAGTCATTTGTTTCTGTTGTTTCCTCGAATCGACTCAATAGTCCAAAGTCTTATTTTCTTGCACCAATATAACCAAAACCCATTATATCAAAGGTGTTAAATCTAGCCACTTCTTCAAAGCCATATCCCACGCGGAGACAAAGTCTCCCGAGAGAGCCCTCTCCAGGTCCGAAAGGCTAGTTTCGGGCCTCAAAGTTGGTTGAAAAAGTTACCTTCGTCGTATTTTTATCAATCGAATATATTTACGAAGTGCTAACATTATGGTGCCACTACCGGGGATGAAATCGAATAGATTTTCCTTGGGAGAATGACTAACGTTGCAGTTTTACCCCTGAGGGTAATAGAGGGACAAACATTCATACCGGGTGAAACTTTTACCCTAGCGACTCCTGTCAAAAATACTAATAGCATCAAGTAGCACAGTTCAGGAACCCTCGCTCCAAAGATGATCTATACCAGAGAAAATCCTAACCCAAACCCTACGAAGCCTGTGTACAACCTCGAGAAGATTATGCACAAGACTATAGAGCAAGCGCCAGACCCATTCTATTACCTAGACAAAAGTATGTCCTTACCAAAATACGACGTGAAAAGCATCAATGACCTTGAGTTTGACACATTCTTTGAACAAACCCTTTTCAGGTCTAAGTCAGAAACTAGCTTGGATGAGGTAGTTTTTGACCATAAGAGATTCCAAGACCTAGTATTTAACAATATCCCTCAAAACCCCAACCCTCCTAGAGCCATGGCCACCAGATTCTCCCCCCTCATTCTGTCAGTCCAACTGCATGATCTACCCCAAAATTACAGCCAGAGAATTAAACTCTACGATGTTGAAGGGACGTTTCAACCCAAAAGCTCCGGGATTTGTTCAATGATTTCATTGACTCGGAAGAGGTAGACTATGCAAACATGAAAATGAGGTTGTTCACGCAGATTTTTGCGGGGGAGATGAGGAAGTGGTTCAAATCCCTACGACCAACAAGTATTCAAGACTTTGCCGCATTCAAAACATATTTCATCAACAAATGAGGAGACAAGAAGAACCCCTTACAGCTGTTAACACAGTACAATAATATGAAGAAAGCGTCGRAGGAGAMGATGCAAGAATTCTCATACCATTTTATGAAGGTTTATAACTTAATTCTTGCAGAATTCCAACCACCTCCCGGGGCTATGCAGCTGTGATACACTGACTCTTTCGACAATGACTTCRCTCTGTTGCTGAGAGAAAGAAGATCGAAAAATTCGGACGCGATAATGAGAAATGCGATCAAAGTCAAGGTAAATATGATGGTGTTGGGGAAGATCAAACAGAGATTCAACAGAGGCGATAATAAGCCCCAAGGAGATGTGCAACCATCAATGTCGAGATCTGCAGATGACAAATTCGACCTAATGATGAAAACCATGGAGAAGCTAATGGAGAGGATGTCTGTGGGAAACAAACACGTTGCCTGAGAACAACATGACCCCCATCCCAGGAATAAGAACCTCATGAGGGGATAGGTCCCTCAAGTCAGACAGAGGGAACAAAGGGACTAGAGAGATCAAGGTGACCAACAGACAAGGTCTTCATTCCAAAACAATTACGCAGATGAAGACTTCGATCAGATGTTTGAAGACCAAATGCATTGTTGCGATGACAAGAACCCATGCGTGTTCTTGAAAAAGATCGAACATGATCGGTACATGAGCAGAAACGACGATTTTGTGTTGGAGATAGACAATGCATGGATTTGGGAAACTGATGAC
Source organism: Picea glauca (assembly GCA_000966675.3). Taxonomy (NCBI): domain Eukaryota; kingdom Viridiplantae; phylum Streptophyta; class Pinopsida; order Pinales; family Pinaceae; genus Picea; species Picea glauca. The sequence continues at coordinate 220,248 of JZKD02S1672961.1, read as the reverse complement.
GCATTGTCCTGGGAAACAAAAGAGTTTAGAAAAGGTTATCAGAACGCCATCATGCAGTTTGAGAAGAAATATAACCTCAGGAGCAAGGAAGCATCTATCGATCCTCAACGAGCTAATCCCATAAGGAAAACTCCAACAAACACCCCTTCCATAAGTCGACCGAGGCCAAACAGCACGAACAAGGATGCGATGGAGAAGGCAAGGTCAAAGGAGGAGGCCCCAAAGAAAACTCCAGAAACAAGACGAGAAGCGGGTGGAAAAGAGGTAGAGAAAGTCTTCCCTCCTTTTAAATTTGAGCATGAAATGGATAAAATCAAAATATTTTTCTTGTTCAACGAACTTATCAGAAAGGGCGAGTATCGGGAGCAGATTATTAAAATGTTGAAAATGGGAGGGGCCCCCGATACTTTGAATGTACAAGACGATCACCCTACTATTCTATTTGGTCCGCACATTGAGGAGACAAGTGATACTAAGGGCATACCTTTGTTCTACGTCAGTCTGAAAGTTCATGACATGACCCTACATAATGCCATGATGGATTCTGTAGCATCACACAAACTCATGCCAAAGGTGATCATGGATGAACTGGGTTTGGATATCTCTAGACCCTATAAGGACCTTTTCTCTTCTGATTCAAGGAAAGTCAATTGCTTCGGTCTCATCAAGGATTTGGTTGTGTCATTGGCCCAAATTCCTTCAAAGAACATGGTTATGGACATGGTCATGGCAGACATACCCCCTAAGTTTGGCATGCTATTGTCCAGATCATGGGCTGCGAAGTTAAAGGGGACCCTGCAAATGGACATGTCATATGCCACCATTCCTATCTTTTGCCAGGACATACGGTTGTATAGGGAAGTGATGTTGAAATACATGGTAAGCAACAAAATGCAGCCAAACAACCACCCCATATACTCCATTGAAACTGAGGTTGGTTCTTCTATATTCTACATTGACTTGATTTTCGAAGAGGAAGAGTCGACAACCATCGTGACAGCCGATGAGGAAACCATGTGGAAAGAAGCAGAGTGCGTTGACCTAAATGACCGCATGGAAAAACAAATATGGAACATGAGTTTCGATGGTGTTGTTAGCAAGGAATGAGCAAGTGATGGCGTATGGGTAAACCCTCCTTAAGTGGGCACAAAACTGTGCTCATACAAGCTTGCGTTTGAATGCACAAACAAAATGGCCGAGTATGAGGCATTGATTATGGTCCTGAAGGTGTTGAAAGAATTAGGTGCAAACAGGATAGCAGTGCACGAAGACTAAAAAATGGTCATAAACGAGGTCAAAGGAATATATCAAACAAATCACCCTAGGATGAGAGCATACAGAAAATTGGCGCTGGAGCTTCTCGAGGAAGTTTCAGAGTATGATATATCTGCTATCCCAAGGGAGAAAAATCAAATTGCCAATGCGTTGGCCACCTCAGCCTCAATTTTTAAGATCCCCATATTCCCAAACAAAAAATACGAGATTGAAGTCAAACATAGGCTGACAATGCCTAATAATATAAAATACTGGCAGGTGTTTGAGGACGACAAGCAGGTAGAAATATTTCTTCAGATGAGCGACGAGTTCTCTAACACAAATATTGATGACGAATGTTGCTGCAATGAATATGGGAGTGCAAATGCGTGCAGTAATGACAACCCTTTCCAGAACCAAATCGCAGGAAGGGACATAATACAATTGAAAAATAACATCATTCCGAAGGGGTTAGTGCTGCTGGAAAACCTGTTTGACAAAAATGACGTGGCTAAAAATCTAAAGATCACTTCAAGTGAAGAGGACGTGGAATACTGCAACATCGGGACTGAGGAGAACCCAAAAATGATAAAATTATTGAAAATGCTCAGTCCAGAGGTTAGGCAAGACTACGTCGAGCTCATGAAGGATTTCCCCGACGTTTTCGCATGGAGCTATGACGATTTGAAGGTGTATGAAACTGAAGTAATACAGGATGTCATCCCTCTCAAAGAAGACCAGAAGTCATTCAAACAGAAACTGCGATGGATAAATCCCCTACTACTGTCATTGATTGAGAAGGAGGTAAAGAAACTGTTCGAAGCTAATATTATTGTTTCTTTAAGATTCTGGGTAGCTAATTTGGTACCTGTAAGAAAGAAGAGCGGTGAGATAAGACTGTGTGTGGACTTAGGAAACTTGAACAAAGTGTCCCTAAAGGACCACTACCCTCTCCCTAAAATGGACTATATCCTACAAAAGGTGGTGGGGTCCCAGAAGATGTCCATGCTGGACGGTTTTTTCGGGTATAATCAGATCATGGTCCACCCAAAAGACAGAGAAAAAACAACTTTCACAACTCCATGGGGAACGTTCATGTACGCCAATATGCCCTTCGGCCTGATGAACGTTGGAGATACTTTCCAAAGGGCAATGGATATCACATTTTTCGACGAAAAGGACAAGTTCATTGTGATCTATATGGACGACATCACGGTATGCTCCGCCTCTGACGAACAACACCTCGAGCATCTAAAGAAATTTTTCCAGAAGTGTAGGAAGTTCATCATATCACTAAATCCAAAGAAATCACATTTCGAGGTGGAAGAAGGGAAGTTGTTGGGACATATTATCTCAAAGGAAAGCATTAATATAGCCCCAGCTGAGTTGAAGGAATCTTGAAAATCAACACTCTGCGTAGTAAAAAGGAAGTGCAATCCTTCCTAGGAAAAGTAAACTTCTTGAGGAGATTCATCCCGATCCTAGCAGAGATCATAAAGCATATAACCTGCATGCTCAGAAAGGGAAATGAGATCAAGTGGAACCTGGAGGCCAGGAAATCTTTTGAAGATATCAAAGCGGTGCTGACTAGTGCCCCTGTGCTAGCCAGTCCAAACTTCATGAAGGATTTCATCCCTTTTTCATTCACCTTAGAGCACACTATTGTCAGCATGCCATTGCAGAAAGATGAGAAGAACTTCGAGAAACCTATAGCCTATTTCAGCAGGACATTGAGGGATTCTCTACTAAGATATGACATTATGGAAAAACAAGCATATGTCTTAGTTAAATCCTTGAAGGAGTTCAAGACACACATATTGCACTCCCACATTATTGCTTATGTGCCCAACAATTCAGTTAAGGATATCCTGACTCAGCTCGACCTTGAAGGGAGGAGAGGAAAATGGATAACGACCATGTTGGAATATGACCTGGAGATCAAGATGACAAAACTAATTAAGGTCTAGGGCCTCACAAAGCTAATGGTGCAGTCGGATTGTGACGTTGTGGGAATAAATTTCATTGTCGATCTGTCAGAGAGCCATCAAGAAGAAATGACTGCGCAGGTGTCCCAGGAGTTCGTCGATTCACTATGGTATGCATATATCATCTATGTGTTAAAGAATATCAAAGCCCCTCCGGACGTAAGTAAGACTAAGGCTAGATTTCTCAAGCTTAAAGCAGTGAATTTATGTATCCTGGATAACTCACTCTATTGGAGAGATCCTGGGGGAATGTTGCTGAGCTGTTTGCTGGAAAATGATGGGAAGCGAGCCACAGAAGAATTTCACAAGGGCGACTGTGGGGCACACCATTATTGGAAAACCACCACGCACAAAATCCTCAGGGCAAGTTACTATTGGCCTACCATTTTCGTAGACATGTACAAAGAAGTCTCCAGCTGCCACGAATGTCAGATTTTTTATGACAGAAGAAAGTTGTAGCCCCTGCCAATAAATCCGATCTCAGTTGAGGCACCATTCATGTAGTGGGGTTTGGATTCCACAGGGGAAATAAATTTTCCATCCTTGGCACAACACAAATGGATACTCACGACCACCGACTACTTCACGAAATGGATAGAAGCAATCCCCACAAATCAAGCTACCGACGTATTCATCATCCAATTCCTAGAGACAAACATCTTGTCGAGGTTCGGATGGCCTGCCAAGATCATAACAGACAACGCGGTTGCATTCAAGTCTGAGAGGATGGAAAAGTTTTGTCAGGATTACAATATAACCCTGGGGCATTCTACAATGTAATACCCACAAGGAAATAGGTTAGCAGAATCCTCAAATAAAAGANATAAACGAGGTCAAAGGAATATATCAAACAAATCACCCTAGGATGAGAGCATACAGAAAATTGGCGCTGGAGCTTCTCGAGGAAGTTTCAGAGTATGATATATCTGCTATCCCAAGGGAGAAAAATCAAATTGCCAATGCGTTGGCCACCTCAGCCTCAATTTTTAAGATCCCCATATTCCCAAACAAAAAATACGAGATTGAAGTCAAACATAGGCTGACAATGCCTAATAATATAAAATACTGGCAGGTGTTTGAGGACGACAAGCAGGTAGAAATATTTCTTCAGATGAGCGACGAGTTCTCTAACACAAATATTGATGACGAATGTTGCTGCAATGAATATGGGAGTGCAAATGCGTGCAGTAATGACAACCCTTTCCAGAACCAAATCGCAGGAAGGGACATAATACAATTGAAAAATAACATCATTCCGAAGGGGTTAGTGCTGCTGGAAAACCTGTTTGACAAAAATGACGTGGCTAAAAATCTAAAGATCACTTCAAGTGAAGAGGACGTGGAATACTGCAACATCGGGACTGAGGAGAACCCAAAAATGATAAAATTATTGAAAATGCTCAGTCCAGAGGTTAGGCAAGACTACGTCGAGCTCATGAAGGATTTCCCCGACGTTTTCGCATGGAGCTATGACGATTTGAAGGTGTATGAAACTGAAGTAATACAGGATGTCATCCCTCTCAAAGAAGACCAGAAGTCATTCAAACAGAAACTGCGATGGATAAATCCCCTACTACTGTCATTGATTGAGAAGGAGGTAAAGAAACTGTTCGAAGCTAATATTATTGTTTCTTTAAGATTCTGGGTAGCTAATTTGGTACCTGTAAGAAAGAAGAGCGGTGAGATAAGACTGTGTGTGGACTTAGGAAACTTGAACAAAGTGTCCCTAAAGGACCACTACCCTCTCCCTAAAATGGACTATATCCTACAAAAGGTGGTGGGGTCCCAGAAGATGTCCATGCTGGACGGTTTTTTCGGGTATAATCAGATCATGGTCCACCCAAAAGACAGAGAAAAAACAACTTTCACAACTCCATGGGGAACGTTCATGTACGCCAATATGCCCTTCGGCCTGATGAACGTTGGAGATACTTTCCAAAGGGCAATGGATATCACATTTTTCGACGAAAAGGACAAGTTCATTGTGATCTATATGGACGACATCACGGTATGCTCCGCCTCTGACGAACAACACCTCGAGCATCTAAAGAAATTTTTCCAGAAGTGTAGGAAGTTCATCATATCACTAAATCCAAAGAAATCACATTTCGAGGTGGAAGAAGGGAAGTTGTTGGGACATATTATCTCAAAGGAAAGCATTAATATAGCCCCAGCTGAGTTGAAGGAATCTTGAAAATCAACACTCTGCGTAGTAAAAAGGAAGTGCAATCCTTCCTAGGAAAAGTAAACTTCTTGAGGAGATTCATCCCGATCCTAGCAGAGATCATAAAGCATATAACCTGCATGCTCAGAAAGGGAAATGAGATCAAGTGGAACCTGGAGGCCAGGAAATCTTTTGAAGATATCAAAGCGGTGCTGACTAGTGCCCCTGTGCTAGCCAGTCCAAACTTCATGAAGGATTTCATCCCTTTTTCATTCACCTTAGAGCACACTATTGTCAGCATGCCATTGCAGAAAGATGAGAAGAACTTCGAGAAACCTATAGCCTATTTCAGCAGGACATTGAGGGATTCTCTACTAAGATATGACATTATGGAAAAACAAGCATATGTCTTAGTTAAATCCTTGAAGGAGTTCAAGACACACATATTGCACTCCCACATTATTGCTTATGTGCCCAACAATTCAGTTAAGGATATCCTGACTCAGCTCGACCTTGAAGGGAGGAGAGGAAAATGGATAACGACCATGTTGGAATATGACCTGGAGATCAAGATGACAAAACTAATTAAGGTCTAGGGCCTCACAAAGCTAATGGTGCAGTCGGATTGTGACGTTGTGGGAATAAATTTCATTGTCGATCTGTCAGAGAGCCATCAAGAAGAAATGACTGCGCAGGTGTCCCAGGAGTTCGTCGATTCACTATGGTATGCATATATCATCTATGTGTTAAAGAATATCAAAGCCCCTCCGGACGTAAGTAAGACTAAGGCTAGATTTCTCAAGCTTAAAGCAGTGAATTTATGTATCCTGGATAACTCACTCTATTGGAGAGATCCTGGGGGAATGTTGCTGAGCTGTTTGCTGGAAAATGATGGGAAGCGAGCCACAGAAGAATTTCACAAGGGCGACTGTGGGGCACACCATTATTGGAAAACCACCACGCACAAAATCCTCAAGGCAAGTTACTATTGGCCTACCATTTTCGTAGACATGTACAAAGAAGTCTTCAGCTGCCACGAATGTCAGATTTTTTATGACAGAAGAAAGTTGTAGCCCCTGCCAATAAATCCGATCTCAGTCGAGGCACCATTCATGTAGTGGGGTTTGGATTTCACAGGGGAAATAAATTTGCCATCCTCGGCACAACACAAATGGATACTCACGACCACCGACTACTTCACGAAATGGATAGAAGCAATCCCCACGAATCAAGCTACCGACGTATTCATCATCCAATTCCTAGAGACAAACATCTTGTCGAGGTTCGGATGGCCTGCCAAGATCATAACAGACAACGCGGCTGCATTCAAGTCTGAGAGGATGGAAAAGTTTTGTCAGGATTACAATATAACCCTGGGGCATTCTACAATGTAATACCCACAAGGAAATAGGTTAGCAGAATCCTCAAATAAAAGATTAACCCAGATCATCAAAAGCCTCCTGCAAGACAATAAGAAATCCTGGCATAAAAAACTTATCTATGTGTTGTGGGCAAATCGGGTTACCACCAAGAAGTCCATCTCAACATTGCCTTTCCAAATTGTATACAACGCAGATGCAATTTTCCCTACCACACTGGGGTTTCCCATCATAAAGTTTTTGAAAGAGCAGGGGGCCGAGCCAAATGACGCGCAAAGAAGAATAAATTAGCTGGTTCACACACAACATATGAGGAAACAAGTCTACAATAGGTCACAGATCCACTGGGAAAATATGAAGAAAGCCTTTGAAAAGCATTCCAAGCTAGAGGATTTTCAGTTGGGTGATCTAGTGATGAGATGGGATGCGAGAAATGAGGACAAAGGAAAGCATGAAAATTTTGATAACCTATGGACGGGTCCATTCAGAATCAGTGCGCATCGTGGAAATAATGCTTATTTTCTGGAAGAACTAAATGGGGAGTGCATTAGTTGGGGGCCTGTAAACGACAGGTTCCTCAAACATTATCTGATGAAATAAATTATGTTTAAGCCATTTGTCATTGTAAATAGTTGTGTTTATTTTTGTGTCAAGTCAGTAGGTCAGCAGAAAATTGAAGCTCGAAGTGAAGGCCCTGAGTTTAATGCTGAGTCTTTTAGAAACTACATAATAGGTTTAGGTTGCATCTTGTTTTTTATGTTGTAGTGTCAAAGAGTCGAAATAAGGCCCAATGGTCAGGCACTTGGTCTATTGTTCTTTTCTACCTCACAGGGAGGATAACATCCCTGTTGGAGCCAGCTATTAGCGCCGCCATTTTTCTTTCAGTTAGAGTCGGTTTTCGGTCGGGTTATGGCCCATGTGTCCAAACATGTGAAGTCAGGTACATAACAATGAAGGGTTCGAAGTCATCAAGTGGTCAGTTGGCCCTTGGAAGCGGGAAGGGATGTTAGAGTCGAAACATGCATAAATGGTACGGGTATGTTGTTACCAGAGAGTCGGGTCTTGTTAAAAGGTAGCTTCTATGTGCCCTAGGTCAAGTCAAGTAGTTAATTGAAGTCACGTCAACGAGTGTAGAAAATATTATCAGTTCATTATGAAGGTCGAGGGAATGAAAAATCGTGGTGTTCGTATCATGTATGCCCTACAGCCCTTATCACATGTACCTTACACACAGGGATGTGCCATTGCAAATACATAATTCAATCCAAAACATCTAGTCGCCATGAATTCACTGTTCCTTGACACGTTTCCTCCTCCCACCCAATTTTTTTATAAATCCCAGAGCTCCTACACCCATGTTATTTGCGAAATCAGATTCAGGCTATATCTGTGAGTTTTCTCGTAGGCCCAAGTCGATCAAATTCTCCATCTTTGGCATTCTTCGGAGCCACCGTGCGTAGGATAAACACTGGTCATGCCATGGAGACCTCTCAAAGCATAAATAAGGGCACACGAAGTGGTAGAATCAATAGACCCAAACCCCAAAGTGATTGGGATTCATTCTCACTCACAACAGGCATCCCCAAGGATAAAAGAGGGATTTTTCCCTTACCCACGTGAACAACGACATCACACCGCGCAGAACCGGGAGTGGAAGGAATTGCACATGAAGGAAAGACAAAGGAAGCCCTCTCTCCCCAATAGCAGATACCTCGAAGGAGGGACACACCAAGGAAAACAAGGAAGTTGGGGAAACTCGAATCTCAAATGAGCCGCATGCATGACTAATCACTGAATAATTACTTATGTGCGTCGCCCGCTTGGAGCCTTTGGAAGGTACCAGCTGAGAAAGTGGGAGCAGAATGAGGAGGATGGATGCCACGGGTGCAAGTATTCAAGAGACATCTCAGTAGTTGAAGCAAGTGAAGCTAGCCATTGCTGAACTATACCAAGAGAACAGAGAGCTAAGACAACAACTAGCGACAAAGACCACAGAAGCATCAACAACACGAGGTCGCAAAGGGAACATGACGTGGCTAAAAAGACAACTTAGAGAGGCACAAGATACGATTGTACAGTTGGATGAAGCTCAACGGATGGTGGAAGAAAGGTATGCCAAAATCTCTAGAGAATGTGAAGTGACTGAAGAGATAGCCCGTGCAGCTCTCGCCAGTGAGTAGAAGAAACAAGATTAGCCGTGTTCGTTCCTGAATTTGCAAACAGAAGGAAAATATTGACAATTTTGAAGGAGACATTTCACCATTTTAATAACGGTCGTGATTTGTCTACAACCACTTATCACGCACACTTCCCCCAACAAATGAGCACCCGATAGAGAATCAAAGTCGTTACATCTGACAACGGGACACTGACAGACACTTTTCCACACAAATACTTGATCGACAACTGAATCCCCATGGCGGATTACAACGATGTAGCCAGATGTATCTTTTGTCTATTTTTGGAAAATGTCATGCGAAGAGTTTTGTAACGCAGAACAATCAGTTCCCTAGTTTGTAGAGATAGCAATTAGAAGAGTAGGGTAGCCCAAGCGGTGCCCTCGTTTATATATTTGATCTTTTTGATGTAAGCCAGGTTGGTTGGAAAAACTGGTATAGATAGTAGCTATTGTATGCAATTTGAGTTCAGCCAAAACTTAATGCAAAAGTTCTATAACTTTGATGAAAAGATTCTAATTGTAGCAGTTGGATGAATTGTTTTCCCTTCTTGCGTATGTGCTTACTGTTATCTTTACTCATATCTTTTTTTGTCTAATTCAGAACAAATTTTTGAACCTGTGGATTCGTTGCGCAACACCCCTTGTTCGCGTCATTTAGAAAAAACGTTTTTCTTCTAAAAGTTAACTCTGAATTCACCCGTTGCGGTGCTTTGAGTTACTTCCTGTAATTTCTCTCTGCCACACATTACTATTTTTCACTGAATACTGTAGCTCACTTATCCTTTATCCTCTCAAAGTTCAGTCACCAAGTCATTTGTTTTCGTTATTTCCTTGAATCGACTCCATATCCCAAAGTCTTATTTTCTTGCGCTAATATAACGAGAACCCATTATATCAAAGGTGTTAAATATAACCACTTCTTCAAAGCCATATCCCACGTGGATACTGAGTCTTCCAAGAGAGCCCTCTCCAGGTCCGAAAGGCTAGTTTCGGGCCTCAAAGTTGGTTGATAAAGTCACCTTCATTGTCTGTTTATTAGCTGAAGATATTTATAGAGTGCTAACACCTAGAAGGGTGACATGATTCCCTAGTAAGTTGATCTCCCTTTAGGATGGGTTTCCACTGGGTGGGTTTGTGAAAGGTCGTCGTTTGTTCCCTCCATACTTACCATTTTCAATATTTATTCCTCTCATATTCTCCTACCTTTGTTCGGGCATCAAGATTGGCCACACTAGGAAGGGTTGTACCTTGCCTTGTGGCAAGAAGGGGCTAAAGGCCCAAAGGGTAAAATTAGCTGGCAAGAGTTAAAAGCCAAAGATGAAAACTTTGAGATGATTCACCCAAGGATTCCCGAGAAAGCCGTAAAAGAATTCTCAGTAAGAAAAGGGAACCTATAAGATAAATAAACACTTAAGGTATTAGTTGGTGGATAGCAGGTCTCATCACGAGCTGACCTATTATGACAATGGGCATGTAGCAGTATGAAACTACCACCTATCTGGTCACCAAAACATGGTAGTGACTCTTGGTGGCATAGCCAAGAGAAAGGGGGTCTCATCACGAGCCAACCTTCTCATCTTAGTGAAATGTTTGTGGATAACGTTGTCACTTATGGTCACCAAGCTAGGATAGTGTCTCTCAGCTCTTCCCTTGAAGCATAAAAAATGAAAGATCAAAAGCAATGAAGGTAAGAATAAAAGGAAATGAATGGGATAGGAAACAATGGCATCCATGACAAGGTGCAACTCACCCTCTACAAAGGCACCCACAGGTAAGATTTACATTTCCCTATTATAATTGCACCCCTTACAAAAACACTTACGCAACGCCACCTCATACTCTTACATGACCTAGATTGGCTCTTGCCTAGGAAACACCCCAAACTTAAGGTGGATTATCCTAATAGGACACCCTAAGACCCTCTCCAAACTTGACTTGTTAAATTGCATAACGTATTTGAGAAATTGTCTAGGTAAAGGGGGGTTTGGCTACACATGTTTGGGTGATTTGATTATTGGATGTGATTTACATGTTATGATCCCTGTGACTTATGAACCCCTGGAGGTCATACTTGTTGTTGTTGTAGGCCCTCGCACGGTGGACAGGTACACATGAGGGAATGATTAGCTCGGACCTTCATGGGGCTGAAAGCCCAAAGATGCATGTTGTAGCCACAACAAGGGGCAAGAATACATCAGAGATTTGCACCAGGAATAAATAAGGATGTCACCTTTGGAGGCACCCTAGAAGACCTAGACCCAAGGGAATATTTCTCTTCCACATAGACGTTGGCCCTAGAAGGCCCATGATGTCATCATCATGACCCTGGACGTTATCTAGAGCTAGGGTTTCTGTTTTGGAGGAATTTATGAGCCTAGTGGCATGTGTGGGATTCATCTGGGGCCTTTGGAGGCAAAGCGCCCTATATTTTAGGCCCAACGTTCCACCTAAGGGCCTCAACGTCACCCTATAAGGGCATGACATCACCCTTGGAAGTGTTTTTAGATGCTAACTAATTTTATTTATGTCTAAATTGAATTTATTTGTAAATTGGCCAGGCTGACCTTTATTTGACTTGGAATTAATTAAAGGTCACCAATTTTGTATAAATAAACATAAAGTACATTCATTTTTAGAAACACACCTCCGCACACAAGATGAGAGGTCTGAAATTTGCGCCCTAGAAGGACTATTGACTGAAATTGTGAGGTGCACTCTTGTATAAAGCTGATTTTTTGCAAGTTGGATCAATCTTGGAAGCTTGTATGGTGATCTTGCATGGTATTTCATGATTATTCATGGTGCAGGTAGGTAAAATCAACATTTTTTTTCATCTATTGAATGGTTTATGTATGGTTTTATTTTCTCATACAAGATTATGAAATTTCATGATATGCTTAATGCTTGAAGTAAGGAACTTAAATTGCTACTTTCTTACTTTCTATTTGCCAATCTTTTCATTGAATTGATCTAGTAACTAGTGAAACCATAGAGCCCTAGTTTCCTAGCACTCTAAGGTGTTGACCTAGTTATATTTTCCTAAGTTCTTATCCCATAATAATCTTAAGGAGTGCAAGGTACTTAAGTTACTACACCCTAGTATCTTGTTTTCTTGAGGAAAATGCATAGGGGGACTTAAGTTACTACTTCTCCTGTGCATTCCTATTGGATTTTTTTTCACTATCAAAATTGATTTGCAACCTTATAAGAAGTCGTCCAATTGACTTCATAAGCCCTAGAAGGCACTAGTTCTAGCCTATCTCTTATTGAATGATTGATTAAACACTCAAACTCTCTTCCTTGAATATTTTGCTAACTTCTACTAACCCTAAACTAAACTAATTCATTAACTAACTTGTTGTTGTTGCAAATCACTGCTACAACCATACTAATTCATACTAATTTCTTGCATACACCTACATAACTTGCACCTAAATCATTCAAAAATTTCTTATGAGAATTTCCAAACAACCTACTAGATAAATGCTAAGTTTATATGGTGTTTTCTTGCAATTATGAGGACTAGAACTTGTTGTTGTTACAAAATATTGCTACAACCATCTAACAACAAAAAATTCTCTGCAAAATTAACATTTAAGGCTAGCCAGACATTGCCGAATTTTCTTGTGACAATTAATTATCATTTTTCCCAGTTAAAGCTACATTTTCTTGTCCTTTTAAAGCAATTTCAAGGCATATTTTTTGTTGTTGTTACAAAATACTTATTGTTGTTGTAAAATATTACATTGTGTTGAGGGGTCCTAAATCCCTTTAACTCAACAGTAGGAACCGAACCTGTCATCGAGGCCCAATTAGACTCTACAACGTTTGATAGTGGAATGGTTCTCCAGATCTATCGATCCAAACAAATAATCGATGGGCTTTAAGTAGTGATTGACATGATGTATTCTTATGAAAGTTCCTTCTTCGGTTTAAATGTTCTCTTTTTGTATTTTATTTTACTAGGTGGGGCTGGTAAAAATATGTGTGTTGGTATAAACTAGTTGGTAAAAAGGGGAATCTTAACTACTGAAGAAGTATGAGCTTGGGATAACCCTCATGCTCAAGCATGCAAACAAAGATTTTCACATCTGTGACAAGCCTGATACTTATACATCAACTTGCTGGTATTTTAATTATTAACTAAGATACAATTGTCGAAAGAAAACATACATGTAATAAAATGATGGCAATAAAATTAGTTTCCTTAGCTCTAATCACTAATCACAAATTAACACAACGATTTGCTTTCCACCATTGGAGACAAGAACTATAAAAATATTCAATCAACTAACTTATATATAGATTCAAAAACTCTTACTCGTTACAACATCCATTCATGAAGCAAAAATAGGAAGTAGTTCCTCCTCAAATCCCATCACACATGCCTTTTATGAAAAACAAAAGTTTGGCTCAAGTCCTAAACAATACTTCTCAATTAAGGTAGTTCCGAAATAGTTCTTTAGAATTCCAAAAATGAGGGTCTTTGCCCAAACCATCGACCCTTTCTAAAAGGTTGATCCTCTTATTTATAACAAATCATTAACTAAAAATAAATATCGACAGTGCAAGATAAGTAAAACAAAACATTGCCACATGGAACTTCCATCTCTCTGTCTTCTAAGAGTCATCTAATGGTTTCACTGAAGTGGATGAATCTTCTCATAGTCTAACCATTTGACAAAGAGTTCCTCACATGTGTTGGCATACGAGAATCTATGTTGGTCCATCGGGGTCGAAAGGATCTCCTTTACTTATACTCCACATGCCTGATACTTGACTATCTTGACCCTTAACTGTTGTAATATTATTCGAGCCTTGAACGAGTGCTCCATAAACTATTGTACTTGTCCCGGCGCCATGTTCACCACCTTTTCTATCTTTGCAGTCCATGTCGAGTCTTGTTCTACATGTTGTTTGACTATGTCATGCAAGTCGACAAAGTCCTTGGGTGAGCCGAATTCTGGGAGACCGATGTCTTTCATCTCCCGATTAATCTTGACCCAACTTATTTCGTAATCGGCCCATTTCTCTTGAATCTCCCTCTGAGGTTCTTGGGCCATTTTCACCCAGTATTTGGCCGATTTCCTTATCCGATCTATGTTGTTGTCCCTCAGCACCCAAATGTCGTGCTCTTTGATGTCTTGACCCTTTTGAACCATGTTGATGTAATCAATTCTTTCCATTGCTTGGTGGGCCTTCTTGCACCATCTTTCCACATCTTTACAGGTCGCTAGCACCATAAAAGTGTCTTATTGGAAGTCGTCTATCCCTGCTCTAAAAAGGTGTCGTTCATTTGTGAATTTTCTGTAAGGATCTTGGAATTCACTTCTCAAAAATACCGTGGCTTGTGTGGAGTCCTAATATTATTTCATCAAATTATGTAGATGCTCCAGCTCCTTTATCACAATGACCAACTCCTCTTCATCTTTCCTTTCTCTATCCAGGTTGGCATCTGCGATCGCCATCCCTACTCCGATAAGCTCGAACTTCTTGGCATTCTCTGTGTTGATCAATTTATTCTCTGTGGTGATGAGGATCAAATTGTCCAACGTAAGCCTCCTTTTCTTAGTGGTTATGTTCATGATGGCTTTCCTCTTTCGATCGTAGGTAATTTATTGTATATTGACGACCTCATCAATAGGTTCGGGGATTTGTGGTTCTCCCCAAGTAAGAGTGTTTCCCATTCTCCCGACGGTGTATATTTTTTTAAGAATGGGTTCCTGAACCTCTTATGTATGTATCGTTGGCTCGGCCTCTGCTTGTTGCTCATCGGGTGGTAAGGAACTGGCCAAAACCAAGGAATTAGGGGCAGGTTCGGTACTTACTTGGTAATCAACTATTGAGATGCCAATTTCCTGTTGTGGAATTTATTCTTCTTTTTCACCCGATCCTATCTCATCCCTCAAGTTGTCCATTGGGGTTCCCTATATGTCGAGTGGATCAACGTCCAAGGAACTTCCTACCTCATGCTTGTTTTGCAGATGACTTTGAATTGGAGCATTGAGACTCGGGGTGGATGCTCTCTTGGGTTATTTTTCCTCTATAATTTGCACTGGAGAGACTAGAGACACCTTTGAACTCTCCTCACCATCATAGATGGTTATCAAATAGAACAAGTTATTTGGTACACATGTTCTCCCTGATGCCCTCGCTATCTTGGGTTGGGTCAAAATTTCCCCTGGTGGTCTGGTGTGCAGGGGTGGCACCTCAGGGTTTTCAGACCTGGTGATTTCTTCAAGTCGTATTGGATCTAGGCCACTTGGTTCCCCTCAGCTTTCGATTGGGTTATCAATGGGAATCCTCATCATTTATATTAGATCGGGGTCATTTTACAATCAATCAATGATACTTTTCACCCCTTCTATCAAGAGTAATCCCCTTCTATGTGCCTTTGTTGTCTATGTCACTCTGATTTCTTCCCTGGATCTGAGGGCCTCTTGAGTCGACTACTCTATTGTTTCCACTTGTTCATCCAAGCTCATGGTTTTGAACCTGTTCATGTCTGGATTGGCCATTCTCTGCACCACCTTGTCCCAGTCCTGGGCACACTCTGTGAAAATCTCATCCTCAAACTTATCATGAGCATATGGCCAATAAGAAGATACCTGTGAATCATGTTGGAGGACCAGGCCTTTAGGGTTGTGCTTGTGGAATCAACATGTCAGGAACTTGAATTCAATTTGGCTCAGCCCTTCTAGTTTGGCTTGAGCAGTATCTTTCACCATATAAAAATCTATATGAAAATCGTAGGCTGTGAAAGACCACTTCCTTTCCTTGACCAGTGTGGCATTGTACCCCTGCAATATAGTCTGATAGAAGATTTACCCCACCATGAGTTGGTCTAGGACATGAGAAGGTAGGAGATGTGGTGCTTCGGTGGCCCTGAACACCCTAATGTAGGTTGATCGTTCATCTAAATACCAATGGCCTACTTTTGCTACCATTTTATTGGATGCTACAGATAATCTTGGGCATTCCTTCCTGAAAATAATAAAATGAATATGGGCGATGAATTCATCGCATATGAGTGCATAAGATTTCTTGTACCTGTTCTCCCATAGTACGATGAAGTAGACATGGACCGGGAGCTACACAACATCCCAGTTTAAATTCATGTCCGTGAAGACATTCCTTGCACACATGACATCGAGAAGGTACGAGCCATGTAGAAAGTGGGTGCCTCCCCTTATTTCAGCGTCTAAGCCTGTTGTATACAGATGATTAATTGTTTTGAGATTATCCCTCCCCAATTGAAGCTTCTCTCGAAGATCACCACTATGTATGCCAACGACATCCATTCTTCCGAAAACTTGGAGCAATCCTTTTCTCCATATAGCCGACAGATGAGAGCCATCAAATAGTTGTATGGCTCTCTAAGGTTAATTGTCCCATACCATCCATTTCTCTGGTTAGTGAACTTCTTTTCATCTTTCCACCATGAGGCCATCAATTGGTTGGTGTCATGGAATTCATTGAACTTCACCATGAAGTCCATGTTGAGCCGCTGTTACACCTCAAAATTACTCACTTCGATAGTGTCGCAAGTGTCATCATTACAAGTGTTGAAAGTGTCGCATCTTGTCCGCAAGTGTCGCATCTTGACTAGAAGTGTTGCAAGTATCAAAAACATAATACTTCCATATTTCATATGTCGTGGCTCTAATGACATCATAAAGACACTTAAGACACCTCAAAGGTTAGTTTGGAAGAAGAGAAATCACTTGACAGGAAGTACAAGCCTTTTGCCATTGGAAAAAACACTCAAAAACTAAATTTTGGAGAGGAGCGCTCCCTTACCCACTATCAGGGAGTGTTTGCGCTCCCTGGGCCTCTTTGGGGGAGTTCTTGAGTGCCCTGTTCACCCTTTTGGGGGAGCGCTACCCTTTTTTTAGCAAATTTTGGGTTTGTTGAGGCAAATAAGGGAAGAATCCCTCAATTCCTGAAGGTAGTTGGATTTGAATAGATGGTCAAGGAATGATCTTAGGGGAGATCCTCAAATGAAGGAGAGGAATCCTCAACTCATCCCAAAGATATATCAAATGGTTGGACCTCTCCAAGGTTATATAAGGAGGCCTTCTCATGCTGAAACGTACAATGGAGACTAGAGATTGATACCAAACTTATGATCCTATAAGTGGTATTGACATAATACAATGGAGATTGAGAATTATACCTAACTTATGATCTCATAAGAAGTTATTGACATGGAAAACAATGTAGACTAGATATTGATACCAAACTTATGATCCTATAAGTGGTATCGACAGAATACAATAGAGATTGAGAATTATACCTAACTTATGATCTCATAAGAAGGTATTGACATGGAAAACAATGGAGATTGAGAATTATACCTAATTTATGATCTCATAAGAAGGTTTTGACATGGAAAATATTGGAGATGTGAAACTTATGATATCATGAGTGAGATGTCATCAAAGCAATCAATGTAGATTACTTGAGCAAAGGGGTTGGACAAGGAGAACTGGAAGAAGTTGTTGCACCTTCATTCAAAGGATTGTAAATACTTTTACTTGTTGTCATTAATAATCAATGCTTGGACTGTTTCTTTCAAACTTGTGCTTGTTCCAGCGTGAAATCTAGTGGCTTAACTCCAGAATGATCATCAAAGGCTGGAGACATTCCCCCCCAAGATTCAAATCAATCACTGACTTTGAGGTTGTCACCAATTTATGTACTAGATGGAGAAAAAGGATACAGGTGGATGAAATGAAGGTTCAAGAGAGGTGACTATTTCATTTTTGAATGAGCTTGACATAGGAAAAATAACTATGCTCAGGGCTCCGGGTTCAATCCCCAGATTGTTGTTTCATTTTTTAAAGAGCTTGCTACAGAGAGGAAAACTATGCTCAAAGATTATGTTTCATTTTTAACAAGCTTGCTACAAAGATGAAAACTGTGCTTGTGACCTCTGTTTCATTTTTTAACGAGATTTCCACAGAGAGAAAAACTATGCTCATGACAGAATGATAAATTATGTATCATATCTCTCAAGTATGATAAATTATAACCAACGAATTGAAAGACTTGGGTACATACCTCTGAAGCTTGTTAAACCTGGTTTTGATAATCAAGGGGTCAGTACAGTCTCATGATACTCACTTTTCTCCTTTGGATGCTCTGGAATTCAACTTATGTGCAGAATGAATTTGTTCAAAAACCGTTCTAGAGATTTAAACAAGGGTGAACTTACCTTGTCGCATCAACCATTCAATTCGGGTTATGAGTGTAATTTCATCAAATTTGCAGCCAAATATTCAAAGATGTTTAAACTTAAATTCATCGTGGGTTGACGGCACGAGCATGGGTGGTAATGTGGTCTATCGGCGATTTCAAAATGTCATTGTCTAATTGGCGTATGAGGTAGAAACTAATGTGGGGTTGGGCATTAACTGGTCTATTAAGTGNCAAAGAAGAATAAATTAGCTGGTTCACACACAACATATGAGGAAACAAGTCTACAATAGGTCACAGATCCACTGGGAAAATATGAAGAAAGCCTTTGAAAAGCATTCCAAGCTAGAGGATTTTCAGTTGGGTGATCTAGTGATGAGATGGGATGCGAGAAATGAGGACAAAGGAAAGCATGAAAATTTTGATAACCTATGGACGGGTCCATTCAGAATCAGTGCGCATCGTGGAAATAATGCTTATTTTCTGGAAGAACTAAATGGGGAGTGCATTAGTTGGGGGCCTGTAAACGACAGGTTCCTCAAACATTATCTGATGAAATAAATTATGTTTAAGCCATTTGTCATTGTAAATAGTTGTGTTTATTTTTGTGTCAAGTCAGTAGGTCAGCAGAAAATTGAAGCTCGAAGTGAAGGCCCTGAGTTTAATGCTGAGTCTTTTAGAAACTACATAATAGGTTTAGGTTGCATCTTGTTTTTTATGTTGTAGTGTCAAAGAGTCGAAATAAGGCCCAATGGTCAGGCACTTGGTCTATTGTTCTTTTCTACCTCACAGGGAGGATAACATCCCTGTTGGAGCCAGCTATTAGCGCCGCCATTTTTCTTTCAGTTAGAGTCGGTTTTCGGTCGGGTTATGGCCCATGTGTCCAAACATGTGAAGTCAGGTACATAACAATGAAGGGTTCGAAGTCATCAAGTGGTCAGTTGGCCCTTGGAAGCGGGAAGGGATGTTAGAGTCGAAACATGCATAAATGGTACGGGTATGTTGTTACCAGAGAGTCGGGTCTTGTTAAAAGGTAGCTTCTATGTGCCCTAGGTCAAGTCAAGTAGTTAATTGAAGTCACGTCAACGAGTGTAGAAAATATTATCAGTTCATTATGAAGGTCGAGGGAATGAAAAATCGTGGTGTTCGTATCATGTATGCCCTACAGCCCTTATCACATGTACCTTACACACAGGGATGTGCCATTGCAAATACATAATTCAATCCAAAACATCTAGTCGCCATGAATTCACTGTTCCTTGACACGTTTCCTCCTCCCACCCAATTTTTTTATAAATCCCAGAGCTCCTACACCCATGTTATTTGCGAAATCAGATTCAGGCTATATCTGTGAGTTTTCTCGTAGGCCCAAGTCGATCAAATTCTCCATCTTTGGCATTCTTCGGAGCCACCGTGCGTAGGATAAACACTGGTCATGCCATGGAGACCTCTCAAAGCATAAATAAGGGCACACGAAGTGGTAGAATCAATAGACCCAAACCCCAAAGTGATTGGGATTCATTCTCACTCACAACAGGCATCCCCAAGGATAAAAGAGGGATTTTTCCCTTACCCACGTGAACAACGACATCACACCGCGCAGAACCGGGAGTGGAAGGAATTGCACATGAAGGAAAGACAAAGGAAGCCCTCTCTCCCCAATAGCAGATACCTCGAAGGAGGGACACACCAAGGAAAACAAGGAAGTTGGGGAAACTCGAATCTCAAATGAGCCGCATGCATGACTAATCACTGAATAATTACTTATGTGCGTCGCCCGCTTGGAGCCTTTGGAAGGTACCAGCTGAGAAAGTGGGAGCAGAATGAGGAGGATGGATGCCACGGGTGCAAGTATTCAAGAGACATCTCAGTAGTTGAAGCAAGTGAAGCTAGCCATTGCTGAACTATACCAAGAGAACAGAGAGCTAAGACAACAACTAGCGACAAAGACCACAGAAGCATCAACAACACGAGGTCGCAAAGGGAACATGACGTGGCTAAAAAGACAACTTAGAGAGGCACAAGATACGATTGTACAGTTGGATGAAGCTCAACGGATGGTGGAAGAAAGGTATGCCAAAATCTCTAGAGAATGTGAAGTGACTGAAGAGATAGCCCGTGCAGCTCTCGCCAGTGAGTAGAAGAAACAAGATTAGCCGTGTTCGTTCCTGAATTTGCAAACAGAAGGAAAATATTGACAATTTTGAAGGAGACATTTCACCATTTTAATAACGGTCGTGATTTGTCTACAACCACTTATCACGCACACTTCCCCCAACAAATGAGCACCCGATAGAGAATCAAAGTCGTTACATCTGACAACGGGACACTGACAGACACTTTTCCACACAAATACTTGATCGACAACTGAATCCCCATGGCGGATTACAACGATGTAGCCAGATGTATCTTTTGTCTATTTTTGGAAAATGTCATGCGAAGAGTTTTGTAACGCAGAACAATCAGTTCCCTAGTTTGTAGAGATAGCAATTAGAAGAGTAGGGTAGCCCAAGCGGTGCCCTCGTTTATATATTTGATCTTTTTGATGTAAGCCAGGTTGGTTGGAAAAACTGGTATAGATAGTAGCTATTGTATGCAATTTGAGTTCAGCCAAAACTTAATGCAAAAGTTCTATAACTTTGATGAAAAGATTCTAATTGTAGCAGTTGGATGAATTGTTTTCCCTTCTTGCGTATGTGCTTACTGTTATCTTTACTCATATCTTTTTTTGTCTAATTCAGAACAAATTTTTGAACCTGTGGATTCGTTGCGCAACACCCCTTGTTCGCGTCATTTAGAAAAAACGTTTTTCTTCTAAAAGTTAACTCTGAATTCACCCGTTGCGGTGCTTTGAGTTACTTCCTGTAATTTCTCTCTGCCACACATTACTATTTTTCACTGAATACTGTAGCTCACTTATCCTTTATCCTCTCAAAGTTCAGTCACCAAGTCATTTGTTTTCGTTATTTCCTTGAATCGACTCCATATCCCAAAGTCTTATTTTCTTGCGCTAATATAACGAGAACCCATTATATCAAAGGTGTTAAATATAACCACTTCTTCAAAGCCATATCCCACGTGGATACTGAGTCTTCCAAGAGAGCCCTCTCCAGGTCCGAAAGGCTAGTTTCGGGCCTCAAAGTTGGTTGATAAAGTCACCTTCATTGTCTGTTTATTAGCTGAAGATATTTATAGAGTGCTAACACCTAGAAGGGTGACATGATTCCCTAGTAAGTTGATCTCCCTTTAGGATGGGTTTCCACTGGGTGGGTTTGTGAAAGGTCGTCGTTTGTTCCCTCCATACTTACCATTTTCAATATTTATTCCTCTCATATTCTCCTACCTTTGTTCGGGCATCAAGATTGGCCACACTAGGAAGGGTTGTACCTTGCCTTGTGGCAAGAAGGGGCTAAAGGCCCAAAGGGTAAAATTAGCTGGCAAGAGTTAAAAGCCAAAGATGAAAACTTTGAGATGATTCACCCAAGGATTCCCGAGAAAGCCGTAAAAGAATTCTCAGTAAGAAAAGGGAACCTATAAGATAAATAAACACTTAAGGTATTAGTTGGTGGATAGCAGGTCTCATCACGAGCTGACCTATTATGACAATGGGCATGTAGCAGTATGAAACTACCACCTATCTGGTCACCAAAACATGGTAGTGACTCTTGGTGGCATAGCCAAGAGAAAGGGGGTCTCATCACGAGCCAACCTTCTCATCTTAGTGAAATGTTTGTGGATAACGTTGTCACTTATGGTCACCAAGCTAGGATAGTGTCTCTCAGCTCTTCCCTTGAAGCATAAAAAATGAAAGATCAAAAGCAATGAAGGTAAGAATAAAAGGAAATGAATGGGATAGGAAACAATGGCATCCATGACAAGGTGCAACTCACCCTCTACAAAGGCACCCACAGGTAAGATTTACATTTCCCTATTATAATTGCACCCCTTACAAAAACACTTACGCAACGCCACCTCATACTCTTACATGACCTAGATTGGCTCTTGCCTAGGAAACACCCCAAACTTAAGGTGGATTATCCTAATAGGACACCCTAAGACCCTCTCCAAACTTGACTTGTTAAATTGCATAACGTATTTGAGAAATTGTCTAGGTAAAGGGGGGTTTGGCTACACATGTTTGGGTGATTTGATTATTGGATGTGATTTACATGTTATGATCCCTGTGACTTATGAACCCCTGGAGGTCATACTTGTTGTTGTTGTAGGCCCTCGCACGGTGGACAGGTACACATGAGGGAATGATTAGCTCGGACCTTCATGGGGCTGAAAGCCCAAAGATGCATGTTGTAGCCACAACAAGGGGCAAGAATACATCAGAGATTTGCACCAGGAATAAATAAGGATGTCACCTTTGGAGGCACCCTAGAAGACCTAGACCCAAGGGAATATTTCTCTTCCACATAGACGTTGGCCCTAGAAGGCCCATGATGTCATCATCATGACCCTGGACGTTATCTAGAGCTAGGGTTTCTGTTTTGGAGGAATTTATGAGCCTAGTGGCATGTGTGGGATTCATCTGGGGCCTTTGGAGGCAAAGCGCCCTATATTTTAGGCCCAACGTTCCACCTAAGGGCCTCAACGTCACCCTATAAGGGCATGACATCACCCTTGGAAGTGTTTTTAGATGCTAACTAATTTTATTTATGTCTAAATTGAATTTATTTGTAAATTGGCCAGGCTGACCTTTATTTGACTTGGAATTAATTAAAGGTCACCAATTTTGTATAAATAAACATAAAGTACATTCATTTTTAGAAACACACCTCCGCACACAAGATGAGAGGTCTGAAATTTGCGCCCTAGAAGGACTATTGACTGAAATTGTGAGGTGCACTCTTGTATAAAGCTGATTTTTTGCAAGTTGGATCAATCTTGGAAGCTTGTATGGTGATCTTGCATGGTATTTCATGATTATTCATGGTGCAGGTAGGTAAAATCAACATTTTTTTTCATCTATTGAATGGTTTATGTATGGTTTTATTTTCTCATACAAGATTATGAAATTTCATGATATGCTTAATGCTTGAAGTAAGGAACTTAAATTGCTACTTTCTTACTTTCTATTTGCCAATCTTTTCATTGAATTGATCTAGTAACTAGTGAAACCATAGAGCCCTAGTTTCCTAGCACTCTAAGGTGTTGACCTAGTTATATTTTCCTAAGTTCTTATCCCATAATAATCTTAAGGAGTGCAAGGTACTTAAGTTACTACACCCTAGTATCTTGTTTTCTTGAGGAAAATGCATAGGGGGACTTAAGTTACTACTTCTCCTGTGCATTCCTATTGGATTTTTTTTCACTATCAAAATTGATTTGCAACCTTATAAGAAGTCGTCCAATTGACTTCATAAGCCCTAGAAGGCACTAGTTCTAGCCTATCTCTTATTGAATGATTGATTAAACACTCAAACTCTCTTCCTTGAATATTTTGCTAACTTCTACTAACCCTAAACTAAACTAATTCATTAACTAACTTGTTGTTGTTGCAAATCACTGCTACAACCATACTAATTCATACTAATTTCTTGCATACACCTACATAACTTGCACCTAAATCATTCAAAAATTTCTTATGAGAATTTCCAAACAACCTACTAGATAAATGCTAAGTTTATATGGTGTTTTCTTGCAATTATGAGGACTAGAACTTGTTGTTGTTACAAAATATTGCTACAACCATCTAACAACAAAAAATTCTCTGCAAAATTAACATTTAAGGCTAGCCAGACATTGCCGAATTTTCTTGTGACAATTAATTATCATTTTTCCCAGTTAAAGCTACATTTTCTTGTCCTTTTAAAGCAATTTCAAGGCATATTTTTTGTTGTTGTTACAAAATACTTATTGTTGTTGTAAAATATTACATTGTGTTGAGGGGTCCTAAATCCCTTTAACTCAACAGTAGGAACCGAACCTGTCATCGAGGCCCAATTAGACTCTACAACGTTTGATAGTGGAATGGTTCTCCAGATCTATCGATCCAAACAAATAATCGATGGGCTTTAAGTAGTGATTGACATGATGTATTCTTATGAAAGTTCCTTCTTCGGTTTAAATGTTCTCTTTTTGTATTTTATTTTACTAGGTGGGGCTGGTAAAAATATGTGTGTTGGTATAAACTAGTTGGTAAAAAGGGGAATCTTAACTACTGAAGAAGTATGAGCTTGGGATAACCCTCATGCTCAAGCATGCAAACAAAGATTTTCACATCTGTGACAAGCCTGATACTTATACATCAACTTGCTGGTATTTTAATTATTAACTAAGATACAATTGTCGAAAGAAAACATACATGTAATAAAATGATGGCAATAAAATTAGTTTCCTTAGCTCTAATCACTAATCACAAATTAACACAACGATTTGCTTTCCACCATTGGAGACAAGAACTATAAAAATATTCAATCAACTAACTTATATATAGATTCAAAAACTCTTACTCGTTACAACATCCATTCATGAAGCAAAAATAGGAAGTAGTTCCTCCTCAAATCCCATCACACATGCCTTTTATGAAAAACAAAAGTTTGGCTCAAGTCCTAAACAATACTTCTCAATTAAGGTAGTTCCGAAATAGTTCTTTAGAATTCCAAAAATGAGGGTCTTTGCCCAAACCATCGACCCTTTCTAAAAGGTTGATCCTCTTATTTATAACAAATCATTAACTAAAAATAAATATCGACAGTGCAAGATAAGTAAAACAAAACATTGCCACATGGAACTTCCATCTCTCTGTCTTCTAAGAGTCATCTAATGGTTTCACTGAAGTGGATGAATCTTCTCATAGTCTAACCATTTGACAAAGAGTTCCTCACATGTGTTGGCATACGAGAATCTATGTTGGTCCATCGGGGTCGAAAGGATCTCCTTTACTTATACTCCACATGCCTGATACTTGACTATCTTGACCCTTAACTGTTGTAATATTATTCGAGCCTTGAACGAGTGCTCCATAAACTATTGTACTTGTCCCGGCGCCATGTTCACCACCTTTTCTATCTTTGCAGTCCATGTCGAGTCTTGTTCTACATGTTGTTTGACTATGTCATGCAAGTCGACAAAGTCCTTGGGTGAGCCGAATTCTGGGAGACCGATGTCTTTCATCTCCCGATTAATCTTGACCCAACTTATTTCGTAATCGGCCCATTTCTCTTGAATCTCCCTCTGAGGTTCTTGGGCCATTTTCACCCAGTATTTGGCCGATTTCCTTATCCGATCTATGTTGTTGTCCCTCAGCACCCAAATGTCGTGCTCTTTGATGTCTTGACCCTTTTGAACCATGTTGATGTAATCAATTCTTTCCATTGCTTGGTGGGCCTTCTTGCACCATCTTTCCACATCTTTACAGGTCGCTAGCACCATAAAAGTGTCTTATTGGAAGTCGTCTATCCCTGCTCTAAAAAGGTGTCGTTCATTTGTGAATTTTCTGTAAGGATCTTGGAATTCACTTCTCAAAAATACCGTGGCTTGTGTGGAGTCCTAATATTATTTCATCAAATTATGTAGATGCTCCAGCTCCTTTATCACAATGACCAACTCCTCTTCATCTTTCCTTTCTCTATCCAGGTTGGCATCTGCGATCGCCATCCCTACTCCGATAAGCTCGAACTTCTTGGCATTCTCTGTGTTGATCAATTTATTCTCTGTGGTGATGAGGATCAAATTGTCCAACGTAAGCCTCCTTTTCTTAGTGGTTATGTTCATGATGGCTTTCCTCTTTCGATCGTAGGTAATTTATTGTATATTGACGACCTCATCAATAGGTTCGGGGATTTGTGGTTCTCCCCAAGTAAGAGTGTTTCCCATTCTCCCGACGGTGTATATTTTTTTAAGAATGGGTTCCTGAACCTCTTATGTATGTATCGTTGGCTCGGCCTCTGCTTGTTGCTCATCGGGTGGTAAGGAACTGGCCAAAACCAAGGAATTAGGGGCAGGTTCGGTACTTACTTGGTAATCAACTATTGAGATGCCAATTTCCTGTTGTGGAATTTATTCTTCTTTTTCACCCGATCCTATCTCATCCCTCAAGTTGTCCATTGGGGTTCCCTATATGTCGAGTGGATCAACGTCCAAGGAACTTCCTACCTCATGCTTGTTTTGCAGATGACTTTGAATTGGAGCATTGAGACTCGGGGTGGATGCTCTCTTGGGTTATTTTTCCTCTATAATTTGCACTGGAGAGACTAGAGACACCTTTGAACTCTCCTCACCATCATAGATGGTTATCAAATAGAACAAGTTATTTGGT
Organism: Picea glauca; assembly: GCA_000966675.3. Classification (NCBI taxonomy): domain Eukaryota; kingdom Viridiplantae; phylum Streptophyta; class Pinopsida; order Pinales; family Pinaceae; genus Picea; species Picea glauca. The sequence goes on along the minus strand of JZKD02S1672961.1, from coordinate 193,820 downwards.
ACACATGTTCTCCCTGATGCCCTCGCTATCTTGGGTTGGGTCAAAATTTCCCCTGGTGGTCTGGTGTGCAGGGGTGGCACCTCAGGGTTTTCAGACCTGGTGATTTCTTCAAGTCGTATTGGATCTAGGCCACTTGGTTCCCCTCAGCTTTCGATTGGGTTATCAATGGGAATCCTCATCATTTATATTAGATCGGGGTCATTTTACAATCAATCAATGATACTTTTCACCCCTTCTATCAAGAGTAATCCCCTTCTATGTGCCTTTGTTGTCTATGTCACTCTGATTTCTTCCCTGGATCTGAGGGCCTCTTGAGTCGACTACTCTATTGTTTCCACTTGTTCATCCAAGCTCATGGTTTTGAACCTGTTCATGTCTGGATTGGCCATTCTCTGCACCACCTTGTCCCAGTCCTGGGCACACTCTGTGAAAATCTCATCCTCAAACTTATCATGAGCATATGGCCAATAAGAAGATACCTGTGAATCATGTTGGAGGACCAGGCCTTTAGGGTTGTGCTTGTGGAATCAACATGTCAGGAACTTGAATTCAATTTGGCTCAGCCCTTCTAGTTTGGCTTGAGCAGTATCTTTCACCATATAAAAATCTATATGAAAATCGTAGGCTGTGAAAGACCACTTCCTTTCCTTGACCAGTGTGGCATTGTACCCCTGCAATATAGTCTGATAGAAGATTTACCCCACCATGAGTTGGTCTAGGACATGAGAAGGTAGGAGATGTGGTGCTTCGGTGGCCCTGAACACCCTAATGTAGGTTGATCGTTCATCTAAATACCAATGGCCTACTTTTGCTACCATTTTATTGGATGCTACAGATAATCTTGGGCATTCCTTCCTGAAAATAATAAAATGAATATGGGCGATGAATTCATCGCATATGAGTGCATAAGATTTCTTGTACCTGTTCTCCCATAGTACGATGAAGTAGACATGGACCGGGAGCTACACAACATCCCAGTTTAAATTCATGTCCGTGAAGACATTCCTTGCACACATGACATCGAGAAGGTACGAGCCATGTAGAAAGTGGGTGCCTCCCCTTATTTCAGCGTCTAAGCCTGTTGTATACAGATGATTAATTGTTTTGAGATTATCCCTCCCCAATTGAAGCTTCTCTCGAAGATCACCACTATGTATGCCAACGACATCCATTCTTCCGAAAACTTGGAGCAATCCTTTTCTCCATATAGCCGACAGATGAGAGCCATCAAATAGTTGTATGGCTCTCTAAGGTTAATTGTCCCATACCATCCATTTCTCTGGTTAGTGAACTTCTTTTCATCTTTCCACCATGAGGCCATCAATTGGTTGGTGTCATGGAATTCATTGAACTTCACCATGAAGTCCATGTTGAGCCGCTGTTACACCTCAAAATTACTCACTTCGATAGTGTCGCAAGTGTCATCATTACAAGTGTTGAAAGTGTCGCATCTTGTCCGCAAGTGTCGCATCTTGACTAGAAGTGTTGCAAGTATCAAAAACATAATACTTCCATATTTCATATGTCGTGGCTCTAATGACATCATAAAGACACTTAAGACACCTCAAAGGTTAGTTTGGAAGAAGAGAAATCACTTGACAGGAAGTACAAGCCTTTTGCCATTGGAAAAAACACTCAAAAACTAAATTTTGGAGAGGAGCGCTCCCTTACCCACTATCAGGGAGTGTTTGCGCTCCCTGGGCCTCTTTGGGGGAGTTCTTGAGTGCCCTGTTCACCCTTTTGGGGGAGCGCTACCCTTTTTTTAGCAAATTTTGGGTTTGTTGAGGCAAATAAGGGAAGAATCCCTCAATTCCTGAAGGTAGTTGGATTCGAATAGATGGTCAAGGAATGATCTTAGGGGAGATCCTCAAATGAAGGAGAGGAATCCTCAACTCATCCCAAAGATATCTCAAATGGTTGGACCTCTCCAAGGTTATATAAGGAGGCCTTCTCATGCTGAAACGTACAATGGAGACTAGAGATTGATACCAAACTTATGATCCTATAAGTGGTATTGACAGAATACAATGGAGATTGAGAATTATACCTAACTTATGATCTCATAAGAAGTTATTGACATGGAAAACAATGTATACTAGATATTGATACCAAACTTATGATCCTATAAGTGGTATCGACATAATACAATAGAGATTGAGAATTATACCTAACTTATGATCTCATAAGAAGGTATTGACATGGAAAACAATGGAGATTGAGAATTATACCTAATTTATGATCTCATAAGAAGGTTTTGACATGGAAAATATTGGAGATGTGAAACTTATGATATCATGAGTGAGATGTCATCAAAGCAATCAATGTAGATTACTTGAGCAAAGGGGTTGGACAAGGAGAACTGGAAGAAGTTGTTGCACCTTCATTCAAAGGATTGTAAATACTTTTACTTGTTGTCATTAATAATCAATGCTTGGACTGTTTCTTTCAAACTTGTGCTTGTTCCAGCGTGAAATCTAGTGGCTTAACTCCAGAATGATCATCAAAGGCTGGAGACATTCCCCCCCAAGATTCAAATCAATCACTGACTTTGAGGTTGTCACCAATTTATGTACTAGATGGAGAAAAAGGATACAGGTGGATGAAATGAAGGTTCAAGAGAGGTGACTATTTCATTTTTGAATGAGCTTGACATAGGAAAAATAACTATGCTCAGGGCTCCGGGTTCAATCCCCAGATTGTTGTTTCATTTTTTAAAGAGCTTGCTACAGAGAGGAAAACTATGCTCAAAGATTATGTTTCATTTTTAACAAGCTTGCTACAAAGATGAAAACTGTGCTTGTGACCTCTGTTTCATTTTTTAACGAGATTTCCACAGAGAGAAAAACTATGCTCATGACAGAATGATAAATTATGTATCATATCTCTCAAGTATGATAAATTATAACCAACGAATTGAAAGACTTGGGTACATACCTCTGAAGCTTGTTAAACCTGGTTTTGATAATCAAGGGGTCAGTACAGTCTCATGATACTCACTTTTCTCCTTTGGATGCTCTGGAATTCAACTTATGTGCAGAATGAATTTGTTCAAAAACCGTTCTAGAGATTTAAACAAGGGTGAACTTACCTTGTCGCATCAACCATTCAATTCGGGTTATGAGTGTAATTTCATCAAATTTGCAGCCAAATATTCAAAGATGTTTAAACTTAAATTCATCGTGGGTTGACGGCACGAGCATGGGTGGTAATGTGGTCTATCGGCGATTTCAAAATGTCATTGTCTAATTGGCGTATGAGGTAGAAACTAATGTGGGGTTGGGCATTAACTGGTCTATTAAGTGTTCAAATCTGATCGTATTTTATGCCACAAACATCCCATCGTTTCGCTAGTTTAGTTGGTGGATCGGGGGTAGGGATTGTGCTTCAAATATTTTCATTGATATAATATCTCAAAATCTCCAACACTGATTGATTTGGCCATACAGAGATGACATGGCATAGATGACTAGGAGGCGTGACTAGGACCTAGTGAACAAAAAAAAATGACTTGGGACGAAACTAGGTCGTACAACCCCCATATGTGATAAAGACATGTGACACTAGAGATTGGTGACTTAATTTGCTCGTGTTAATAAGAATCGATACTTTATTTAAGCTATACATTCCAAAACCCCATCCTATTGGCTGACGTTGAAAAGTATCAAGGATCGGTGATCGATAGTCAACCTACCCAAGTGATCTCATATTGACTCTCTCGAAAAAGTATCGATGTCGAAAATGCATCAGGGATCGACGATAGACAATATGCTTGTCGCAGAAAAAACGATTGTTTTAACTTTTCTAGATTTCCTCAACCCCGATGAAGCGCATTGATCATTGACTATCGGTGATTTCTTTATGTCCTTTGTCAATGTCTATCCTTCCCTCCTTTTTCCAATGCCGAAGGGGATCGACTATCTCTGGAAACTGTTGTACCTGTGTGGTTTCTTTACTTGCTTGAATTTTTTCCGATGTCGATCTTGAGCACGTTAGGTGCAGTGTTAGTTGTCAATTCTTAATTTGGGTGTTAAGTTCCTTTCACCTGGAGAATATTCTCTTTCAGTTCACACTTCAGTTTGACTAGTTGAGTTGAGTTTAGATGTTGCATTGGGATCATCACCATGCAACATTGGGATCATCACCATGCTAATTCGACCTTGCCTTGGTATCATCACCAAAGTGGTGCATTGGCCTTGATTCCTTGAGTTAACTCCTCACTACTTTCTATTTAGTCAATTAACTGAAGACTAGTTGACTAGTTAACTCAACTAGGTGGCAGTTCACTCTCGTAACTGCCTGAGAGACTAGAATAGGTGGCAGTTCACTCCTGTAACTACTGGTGTGTGTCCAGATCACTCTATATCACCACTATGGTGACTTGGTTCACCTCAAGTCGAACTCATTGAGTTATACAAAGTATATCATGTGTAAATTATTCATTATTCACAACGGTTAATGAGAATTCTT
>JZKD02S1672961.1:104907-121791 GCA_000966675.3 Picea glauca | reverse complement strand
AAGGGCAGGTTTCAATGTATGAGGGGGATTCTCAGAATCGCCCTCCCTTAAAAAAAAAAAAAATCATTAACGAACTTATTTAGCAATTTTATTTTATTTATTTTTTCTTAATTTTCTATTAAATTTTAGATATTGGATATTGGATTTTCTTTTTTATTTATATTTTTTAATTTTGATTAGTTTTGGTGCTTTCTTTAAATTTTTAATTGTTTAAATTACAATTAAAAAAAAATGTTTCTAAGGGTATTTAAAAAATAATTCAATTAAATAAATTGTTTCTAAGGGTATTTTTTGTTTTTAAAATTCATTTTTTTTAAAGATATATATATAAATTTTCTTTATAAAATTCGCGCTAAACAATTTTTTCTTCTTTAATTTTAAACTTCTTTACGAAGTTTTTCATTTTTTCGATTTCTTTAATCTATAATGTAATTAATTAAAAAAAAAATTGATTAATAGATAAATTTTCAAGTCGATTAAGGAGATGATTCTTTCTTTTTAAATTTGCGATGGTGCCAGTGATCAGGGCCACATTTTTAATGAAGTCTTAATTGTAATTCCAAAAATAAAATTGGTGTTACAATAAACACCACTTTTCAATTTGAGGGTAAATGTTTTGCAATGGTATCGGTTGTCAAAGCCACAATTTCAAACAAGTCACAATTTTGACCACTACCCCCAAAAACGTGTGCTACTGGTAGCGTTACTTTTTGAAATGAGGGTTGATTTTGGTGTTTTTGACACAAAAATATGAGTTTTTTGGGCCAAAGTTCTCTTTTTGAGGTCACATATCTCATTAAGTTGGTAACTATGTTTCACACAATAGCTGTAAATTAAATAGCAGAAGCATAAAATCCATTTCACACATACACAAGTAATTACTCTTTCAAACTTAGCTTTTTATTCTTTCAAAAAAATTACAAGGAAACTTCTACACGCTGCCAAAACCGAGCAATTGCATAGTTAAAAAAATTCACCCTTAACTGAGTGGATCGACTTGCTATATGTTTATACAATCGATTGTACGGACTATACATACGTATGTGTGGCCTGCTCGTACAAATGTACATATATGTATGGTCATGTATGTTCGACTATATGAAACCGTTTTCTATATGGAATTGTTTTGTACGATTGTACGAAATTGTTCCGTACCACTATATGGAACTGTACAACACATGTAGGGAATTGTTGCTTGTTCCTTGGATCTGCCTCTTGCCTGAATCATCTCTCTCTCTCTCTCTCTCTCTCTCTTTGTTGGTCAAACCGCTCAATTGTTAATGTGTTTGTGAACTATTTATCTTGTCTCGTCTTTATACTTTTCACTGAGAGAAAAACCTTAATATATTTTTTATTTTACTCCTAGTCTAAGTCATGCATGTAAAATGTTGGTCCTGAGATTAAACTTAAGGCTCAAAGGATAATGTCAGGCATCGGGAAAGTTTAAGAGAGTGTGTTTTTAAGGTGCTTTTTCTACGTTAGTTATATGAGAAAAATTCCTTAAATGAAATTAACAATTTGAAAACACAGAGGTCGTATTTCGTGTCTGAGACAAAATTGTAATATTGAGTGGTGCGAGAGAAATATACAAAACTGTAAAAGCAAAGTAGGGCATCAATCACTGAAGAGTCCCACCTTATTTGCAGTAGAAGAAAGAGATGGTGTAACCTTGAATAAAGTATAAAATGCAGGAATCTACACAGCAAGCAGGTCTTGATTTACTCACAGTAAATACAGAGGAAAAGTTGCCTACTTAATAAATCATTGATACAATAAGATTACAGTAATTGTTGTACTAAATTGAAATCAAACATTTATCAAGGAATACATAAAGAAATGTTGAGAAATAGAAAACAAGGGAACACATAACCCAGATTGAACAAAACTTGGAATCTCTGTCTGCACTTGTATTAATACTCTATACAGAGAGTTTTCTCTATTACAATTGGCAATAAGCAGCCTGGAATAAGTCTTTAATCTATGTATTTATACAAAATGGTCTCAACTCAAAACGGTTGGACTTCTCATAATTCTAAAAATAGTAAATATTTTTGAATAAGATTACAACATGTAAAAATTGAAAGAGTTCCATTGGCCTTCTTCTCTGTCTCTTCGTCTGTTGGCAGAGACGTTTCTTCTCTTCATCCTCTAACCTAGAAATAACTGGCATCTAATCTTGACCTGTATGAGTAGCATGTACATGCTGTCTTACTTGTTTCTAGTTGTGCTCGCTTTTCCATATTCGACACACTGGGTGCATCTACTCACCAATTGTACCACCAAACCAGAAGGTTTGGTTGCTTCATTTGCTTCAAAAATATATAGCTTCTTTTCTACTTGAGACAACCTTTCCTGTATCGTCTTTTCTCCCAAAGATATGACCTGTAACTACAAACTAGGATTTACTGTCCATTTGTTTATTTGGATAAGATCAATTTGATTCATTTATTGGATGGTTGTCCTGGCTTCTTCTTTGCTTGTCCTAGAATTATGTCGGTTCTTGGCTATGTCTATTTTCCCCAGGGCTTCAGAGATACTATTTCCTTCAACATCAAGGAACCCTTTGTCTAGTGAAGATGTTGCTTCTAGACAAGCTTCGTGTACCTCTCTGGCCATTCTTTTGCTTTCGGCAATATTTGATTCCCAAGCCTTAAAAATTATGTCTCCTCTGGTGTGCTCAGACAGAGACAGTTGAGGGACCTCTGATACATCATCTTTTGGTACTAGTAAGATAGCCTCCTAAAACTTAGCCCGAGCTGAACGAGCTTCTCTTTCTTTAATATAAATGTTCTTCAGGGAAAGGTCTACTACCCGATAACAATTTTGGATAGCTTCCACTTTTGTAAAAAGATCCTACTGGGTTGATTCTATCTTTTCATGTACCTCCAATGCTTGAGCTTGGAAAGCTGCCATCTCTATTGGTGTACCTACAGTCAAGTCTATATTGACTTGTAGTTGCTTGATCAATTCTTCCTGTTGAGTGACCAATCCTCTATTGGCATGTGAATTTTGATAGAGCTCATCAAGGTTGGATTTCAGCTGTTAAATCTGATGTCTATCATAGGCTCTGATATGTTCAAACTCTTTTTTCATCTGATTTCTCACATTCTGTTCCATAGTCATCATTTGGTCTTGCAACTGCCTTACTAATAGATTTCTCTGTTTCAGCTTCTCCGCTAGATTTTCTACTGAACATTGATTGGTCGTGGCGAAGGCACCTAATGAGCCCATTTCCCTAGCGAATTCTGTATCATCTAGGCCTTGGCTATCATACAAAATCCTTTGCATTTTGACTGTTGCACCATCTTTTTGATGTGTTTCTCTTTTTAGTATAGCCCTCCTCTTCTTACTGAAAAAGAAGTCTGAAGGAGGCATTTCCTTGGCTGAAATCGGAGTAAGATCCTCTATAAATATGACTTCGGAATTGGGATTTCCTCGACTTGAATGTAAAGGTGTTAATGACATAATGGGGCTACCTATCTCTGTGGTTGGTTTTTGCTCTGTTGTGTTGGTAAATGATTTATCTGGTGTAGACAGTGATGTATCCTGTCCCTTTTTTAGAAAAGCTTCAAGTTGAGCTTTTGTTTGAGTACCTGCTGGGTTTGATGATGAAGTCTCCACTTTCGGCATTGAGACTTCGACATTCTTCGGATTTTCCTCAGTACTCTATTTTTCGGAACTTCTTGCCTCCAAACCCGAGGTATAGCTTCCAGTGTAGATGAGGGTGTTGTTGGTTCTCCCTGTAATACCTTTGGCAAACTATTTTTTCTGTGCTTTTGAAAACTGTAAAAACTGGCTAGTTGATTTGGAGACAGAGTGCAGACTCTGCTCAACATTTCCTCATATAACCTGGCTCCCCTGAATATTTCATCCTCTGGGGAAATCTCGTGTACATACTTCTTTAAATTGTATTGATCCAGGTGACTTTCCACGATCTTCTGGGGATCATGCCTCTTAAACTCAATATTGACTAAATTGACATCTTCTAGAGCCGCAACCTCTACTTTCGAATGTACAAAATATAGCAATGAAAACATACCAACCCGAAGAGGGAAGGTTGGCCATATCTGGCCTTTCCAATCTGGAGAGGGATCTCTCATTGTAAATTAGGCCTAGTGGCCAGATCTGAAATGGAAATAAGGTTTGTAGAATGATTGTGGCAGAGTAAAGGGAAGACTTCCATTGGGCATGGAATCAAAACTATCAACTGATTGGATCAATAATTGATTATTGAACAGTTCAAACAGGGGCAAGGTAGGTGATGTCGCAAGTTATCTATCGTTGCAGTAGGAGGGAGGGAATTAAGACTAACAATCATTAGACTTGGAGCATCATATACAATATGAATTCCAAAGTAAATAAGAGGAAACAATGAGAATATTTAACCATCATGAAAATAGAGCATCATAAAACAAATTATGTAATCATTATCTTAGGTTAAACATTGAAGATTGAAAAGATTAAATAAAAGAAACTAGATGAGAACACATACACATATAAGATATCACAAAACTTGAAACTACCAACTCATGAATCCATGCTTAAAACAATTATGCACTTCTCTATTGATCCAGACCGAATAGTCAACCATTTACATACATAATACCCTTCCTTTTTCACTCAAACCCTTTAGACATTTTTCTTCATTCAATATATAGAATTACATCATATTTGAGCCTAAGGAGATCGAAATCCTTCCTTATCTAAAGATAGGAAGAGGTTATTGTTGAAATTGATACTTTACACTGAGAGGGGGGGTGAATCAGTGTCACAAAACTTTGGACAATTTTCCACTTTTGATAAATTAACTGAACAACATATATTTATTTCATTTTCTCCACCAATATATAAAAGAAAAAATATTTTATTTATTTAAATAACTTGAATGAATACATAAGATCAATCTTTAAATTTCATATTCAAACAATTATGAGAGACCCAACTCTCGGTTACAAGACCCAGCTTGTAGTTCTCAGATCCAACTGAGAAATGTGGAATGCAACCCTCATAACAAGTCCCAGCTTGTTGATCTCAGATCCAACTGAGATGTGGGGAATCCAATCTGCATACAAGACTCAACTTGTAAACATGCACCAACTTGATAGAATGAACTTTCATTCAATCCATTATATATAAATATATATACTTCAACAAATTCAACTACACTTCTTCTCACCATTCCTTCTTGTTTATATAGTCTTCCAACTGGTGTGAGTTTTGAATCATTGTGTCTTTTGATATTTGAACCATTGTACCTTTTCATTTTAAATGATAATATTAATCTTCAATTAACATCATTTTTCCTTTTATCCTTTATTCATAATTCTCATGAATTAATTCTCTTTTAATCATGACTGTGTGTCGGTTCTTTTGTGTTCATGAGTTGATCACAGACATGGATCGACCATTATATCATACTCATGCTTCTATTGTGTTCTCAGTTCACCAACATATCATATTTGATCTTTTATCAATTCTCTATATTATTCTAGTGTTAACTCTCTGTTGAATTAAATCTTTATGGGGCACTTCCTTCAAAACATTTCATATGACCATATGCGCAAAACCACGAGCTCATTGATTTAAGAGATTCCTCTTCTTTTTCCCTTTATTTCTTTATTCCATACGACTGCATGTGGTGACCAAGCACTAGGCCAAGCGAGTGCTTGATCACTTATCAAAATCAATGGTTGTGTTTTAATCTCCTGATGATATGGACGACTGTCGGTACTTCGGGACTTCATCCTTTGCGACTTCTAGCCTCTTTACAAATCTCCCGAATAAAAGGTGCATGTCCATAATCTTCAACGGTTGAGAACGCTCTCCGAAGTAGATCAAGATTAGCGCCACTTCATAGTTTATGCTTATTCTATCCTTCCATTGTGCTTGATCAACGGTCAATAACGCTCTCGAATTAGATCAACGGTTAGCATCAACTTTGGCCTTCGACACTTCCGGTGATTTCTCCTTCACAATCTTTCAGAGTTCATTTCGCCGAAGTAGATCAGACGGTTGGAGTTTATTTAAATGATGAACAATTCTCATTCATTTTGGAACTTTAGGACTTTGGCCATTTCTTGTTGGTGAAACTACCGAAGTAAAAATCCTAGAGTGACGTAACTTGTTGACGTGGCACTAACTGAGTGGCTACCACATGTCACTTAGATTCGTGACTTACACATACCTAAAATGCCAACTGCACTTTGACACTTGTCATCATATGGTTGCACTGCATGTCCTTGCTGACATGGATCTCCTCATGTGGCACATGTTCTTCTCCTAGATCTAACGGTTGTCCTAACTCCCAAAATGTATCTTAGATCGATGGTTGAGAGCGACTTCAAAACTTCATCCTTCAAGTGAACTCATATGTTCTGAATCCTTTTTCTCTAAAGTGGTCAGCGTTGAAGTTGAGCATTATCATGATCCAATGACCATCATGTATTGTCCGGATCCGATGGTTCTCATTTAACTCGAAAAGGATTAACTCAATCCAACGACTATCGAGAATTCAGGTGTTCGGGATCTCGGGCCTTTTTCCTTGCTTATCCTATCCTTCTTCTTTCCTTGATCCAATGGTCGGGATATTTCTTGAAGTGTTCCTTAGATCGAACGACTCATGTCCACTTCAGGACTTCGGCCTTCGGGACTTCGGGTAATTTGATTTCTTCACTTCCCAATTCTCCCGAAGTGAGATTCCCCGAAGTGTAAACCTCCTCACAACTTTTAACCTGAAATGAATGTTGTTCGTTGATCATGATCTTAGATCGACGACTCAATCTATCTGTGATGCTTCTTTGCCTTGGTTTAAATCCAATGACTCTTCTTTTTCCTAAAAAGTTTTCTATGATCGGATGGCTCACGTTTACTTCAGAACTTCGGCTTCGGTTAAAATTCCTTCGTGCACATTTCCTTCGGTCGATTTTACCTGAAGTGGTCAAAGCCGGGCTGACCATGCATATGTCACTTCCATGATCTATGGTTCATGACTTACTTTGTCCTTCCTCTCAACTTGATCCAACGATTGATGTGGATTGCGGAACCGTAACTTGCGTGTGGTTTAGTCCATCGCCCAAACTCCGCAATTTGAATTTGTGCGATTATTGGTGGATCAACCACAATCGTCGATCTTTGATTCGATGAGATATGACTATCATAGACTAATTGCAGGATTGGAAATAATGTGTAGTTTAATTCTCCCTTCGCGCTCTGCAATCAATCCCTGCCCTTGATATAGTGCTTGCATATCCAACGGTCATGACTTGATCTAATCAGTGACCAGTCCTTCGAAGGTCCTTCTCTTGTAATCTGACGGTCTAGGATAATTGTGGGATTGGAATTAATGCATTGTTTAATTCTCCCTTCGCGCTCCACAATCAATCCCTTCCATTGATCTGGCACTTGCGTATCCAATGGTCACGACTTAATCTGATCATGTTTCTGCAATGCGTTTTTCCTTCCGAGCTTTTGATCTCTGCATGTTGTCTAGCATTTTCATTCTTTACACATTGTTTGACATTTTCATTATTTTCTAACAGCTATACTGTTGACATCAATGACAATTTCATCAATGATAACTCAACAATGACAATTCATCATAACAACTTATCACCACATCACAATGACATCGACTGTTGACATCAATGACAACATATCAATGACAATATGTCCAATAGTTACAACAACTTAGGAAATACGTAATTACAAAATATGTCCATATCCTACTTTCTAGGATTTGTTTTTTGACCCACTAAAAATATGCTAAAATATGATTTGATTGCATGATATGATGGAAAACAATATTATGTTTAACCTCCAATTTATATTTGGAGCTGATCTGGTCAATTGGACATCTATCCCCACGAATTTCCAAAAATTCTAGAACTATGTCCACTTTCGCAACGAACTTTCGCTGCGAAATTGTCTTAAAAATTATGCAACTAATATTTTTTCCTTTTCTCCCAAATGACGAACTGGGTTGGTATGATTTTTTCCATCAAGTTAATATGATTATGATTCCTTTCCACAAAAAAATTGAGCAAACCCCAGTTCACGGATTTTGAGAAAATCCAAAAATAGTTGTAGGTGACGATGGCTCATTTCTCGAAAACTGTGAAGTATTTTGACCTAAAGTTAAGTGAGTTTATTCATCTTACCCTGATGCATCTTGAAAATAGTGAAGTATTTTGACATGAAATTAAGTGAGTTTATTAATCTTACCCTGATGCATCTCCTGACAAAATTTCATGGAAAACGGGCACACAGTTTAAAAGTTATGAATAAAATATATTTTGACAGCGTGTAGGACAATTTTGCAGCAAACAGAGTAGTTTCGCAGCGTGCATGACAATTTCGCAGTGAAAAGAGCAGTTTTACAACGTGCATTTCTTCATAGATTTTTGATGGCTAGGAATGCTTTCAAATGAATGAGGAAGTTATTTTATAAGTTAGGCATGCATACTTATCCCTTCACACCCAAAAATTCGATCCAAATCTCATGATTTCACAGTGAAATCAATAAAATCTTGACAATTTTTTGCTGTGAAAGTCTAGGAACTTTCGCAACGAACTTTGCAGCACTGGAGGAGAATGATTTGTCCATATGTCTGAGTAGTACAAAATCATACTTCAACTTGGCAGGACTTAAGGACATACCATAACACACCTTTACATTGCCATGATGACCATTTGACATGACTTTGATCTTTGGAATGATGAAAGACAACTTTGAAAGACTTGTGACCAATGAATTACTGATGACTAAGCACACATGACCAATCACTCTTATTGAAATGATACGCTCCCTTAGACCTTCTAAACATAAAGTGTGATTTTGGACTTATTTGACCCAAAGAACTAAGGAATTACACAAGTACTAGACTAACCTGATAAAAATATATACATGCACACTTAAATGAGTTGTGTTTTGGTCTTCACAAGACCAATTCATGACTCTAAAAACTCAATATACATATTTGACTTGATTTTGACCTCATTTAAATTAGTGAACACTAACATTGGCTCCAATGGGGATGACAGGCTCCCTGTGAGCTGCCAAAGAACACCGTACACTAGTAGCCTAATCCATTGGGTTGCTCCCAACCTGTAAATTGACATGTGTCCTCCAACTTAAATCAAACTACAACCTAAATTGTACACTGGAATCTAAAAATATTGCTGGAAAAACCCATTGCTGGAAAAAAAATGCTCAGAGTGATGAGCTTATTCATCACACCTACCTACTCTAAGTTGTTGAGAATCATTGCAAAATCATGTGAAATGAAAAATCCAGTGCAACCACGCATGCGTCTTGTCCACTGGATGAATTTTCTACATGTGTTTCCTCAAAGGAAAAATAACAGACATGCTTCCTAGCAAATCATTTGAGAACTTGTAAACAAATTCAAATTTAATAAAATCTAAAACCTTGGGGCTGTTTATTTCTTGCAAGAATGATGCAAAAGGATCCTAAAAAGAGTCAATACTAATCTCACTTTGCATCAACCCTCCAACTGCTCTTTTATTTTCATGCAAGTCCAACTGATAGTTGTCATGATAGGGTTGAAAATCTGCATAAGATTGTTGTAATAAAACCCTTTATGGGAACAAAGACATAGTTGGTTTCGACACTAACTGATCATCAACTTCATTTTCAAACTTACAACTGATCAAAGGCTAGAAATTTTGACTATTAAAACCCTCTATATAATAAGCTACAAGATCATTGAAAACCTGAGAAGGTTGTTTCCAGTTTATGTTGTTGTCAGGTTTCTCCAGTAAACTATGGTGATTTTGCATCAATTTTCACTCCTTTGTTTCGATAATGATTTTAAAATTTTATTTCAACAACTCAAATGAAGAAAAACATAAAAGTAGAGAGTTACCTATAGTTGACTCACAATTTTCTTCATGTTCAATAGCATAACTATGAGACTGCTGAAAAGGAACATTTTCTTATTGAAAACATGCAACATGCTGCTCTAGAAAGTCATTATTATAGTCATCATCATACTCATCATACTTGGGAAAATCATGAACTCCTGCAATGTCATCAAACAAAAAAATTGGGACAACAACTTGCTCTTCAACAACATCATCACTGAAAACTTTGAAAAAGTTCATGGCATAATCAACTCTCTACTCATGATGCAATGGATCAAAATTCAAATTAGCAACAAACAATTTTGGGACAATAACTTTCTCTTCATCAAGTTGATCCTTATCCTCTGCAAAAACATCAACCTTAAAAACTTCAAGAAAATGCATGATCTTCTTAACCCTCTGCTCAAAATTCAAATCAGTTGTTTTTGCTCATGGTCACTCTCATGTTCTTCTATATCCAACACTGTGTCCTCAATCTGATTTGCAGCTTTTCACATGCTGGAATATTTTCTTCAACCTCCTGAGCATCGTTGAACATCTGTTGCAAGGACATAGACTTCCTTTCCATAAGAATAAATGATAAATCTGGATGGAAGGTTGTTTCATAATAGAGCATGGCAACGACTTCAAGGCATTGGACTTCTTTATGCATGTTGAAATAAAAACTAGAAAACCTCCTATTGAACATAATGAATTCTTCATTGCTCTGTCTCTTCATGGCATAAAACTTTGCAATATATTGATCCAATGACTTTATTTCACCCTGTTATCACTATAACAATTTTTATACTGAATCCAACTCTCGGGACTTAGCAAGAGGCTAAATTGATGTAGAAGTGCGATAAATTGGAGTATATCTCCTTAGTTTATCATTAATTTCGATCAAAATCTCTCATTCGAGCCGTGTGATAACCATGACCAAGTTAATGAGCCTCATGAAACCAAGGTTGATATTTCACCTCCTATACTTGATCCAACAACACCCTTCAAGATTCAACATAGATACAGACCCTTAAAATTACCTCACATCCTTCACGATTTTCCTCCAAAGCACTATAATTACCTACCTGTGTTTGAGGGAGAACTTGATGCCATCACAGCTGAAAAATACATACAAGAATTTGGACATTTTATAGATTTGTTTAAAATTGACCATGACGATGTTTGTATGAAGGCCTTCTCTCAATCCTTGAAAGGAGATACCAAAAAATGGTTTAAACATTTGCAGCCAGAGACAATTAGCTCATGGGAAGAACTGAGTAGTGTTTTTTTGAAGTTTTGGGGCAAGAAGAAATCTTTGGACCTACAACTTATAGAATTCTATGTCTTGAAAGGGAAAAGCAATGAGACTATTTCCACATTCAGTATAAGGTTTTCCAATATTTAATATGATCTTCCCAAAGAAATTCAACCTATTGAAGCTGCTGCCATGCTCCAGTATGCCACTACTCTTCACTCAGATTTGTCTTTCCTCCTGATGGAGATAAGACCTAAAAACTTACAAAAAATGTTTAATGATGCTCAGGAGATTCAACACAATATCTCGGTGTGTGAACATATTCAAAATGAGGGGTTGGGTGCTCCAGGACATGAAAATGGATATGAACAGAAAACAATTGACTGGAATCTGGAGCATAAAATTGATAACATCATAGGTCCTCTTGAAGTTTTAAATGCTAATGATTTTGCAAAATATTATATCCCACTTATTGGAAGAGAGGGCACTTATGTAGCTTTTGGTCTACTCCATGATAAGCATGGATCTGATCGTTTCATATATTTAGTTGTAGACAGTCAAGAATATGAGTTTGCAAATCAACTTATTGAGAAACAGGTTGATGCTCCAAGTTTTTTCTTGCTAGATGACATTGCAGATGTCATTGTTTTGCCTATATATGATGATGATTATGATGTTGACTTCCTAGAACAATCAACTGCATATTCTCTATCTGAAAATGTTCTTTTTCAATAGTGTAGTGAGATCCACCAACCTACATATCATAGTTACAAAGAAGAAGGTACTGAAACAGTCGAAGGAAATTCTTTGCCTTTATGCTTTTCTTTATTCAAACTATTGAAACAAAATGCTAAGGTCATCATTGAAACAAATGAATGTGTGTTGATGCCAAATCACACTGATTCACTGAAACAAATTGACAAGGGATTGCAACCATTGGTCAAAGAGGAATCTGAAAACAAGTGTGCTCAACAATCTAAAGAAATCGAAAAATATACATATGACAAAAATAAAGAGAATGAAGAAGATTTTGAATCAGGTGGAAGGACCTTGCCATTGTGCTTTGCTTCTTTCAAATTGTTAAAGCAAAATGTTCATAATGTTTCAGATCAGAAACCCTCCAGTCATGATATTGAATCTGAAGAAAGAAATGGACTTCCAAATGAAAACTATCTCCCATTATGTTTTTCTTCCTTTGAACGGTTCAAAACAAATCATGAACAAATAGAGAAAGTTGATAAAAGAATTGTCGTTCAAAGTCATTTGCTTTCTCTAGAAATTGATGAAGATATTCAACAAAATTTCCAGCAAGACAAAGTGTTTCAAAGTTGTCTTTCTTCCCCTATGAATGATGTGATTGTCAAAATTCCAATGGGCTTAGACATGGATGAAAGTGATAAAAATGCTTCTATGGAAAATTCAAGTAGCAAACAAACAAATGACATAGAGTTTCAGGAAAGCAACAAAACAATGTATGACACTTTTCAATCATAAATGAAGAAAGACCATAAAGAAGCAGTTGTTTTATTTAATCCCTTTGAAGATTATGGTTCTAAAAATGTTCTCAGGACTGAAGAAGTAGAGCAAGAACAACAAAAACTTGTGAAGGAATCCTGTCCTTCTGTTTTGGTTCATCAAAAAGAAATGTTCTCTCATGTGTTTTATGACCTTGTGGCATGCTATATGGAGAATTTTAACCATCAGAATTTATAGCTTATGATGGGTTGTAATCTTATAAATGAAGATGATGAAAAATCAACGTCAATATTAGATATGTATTTCTTTCTACCGGGGGTTTCATTTCAGCCAGCACTGTCTCCCGATTCAGAAGATTGTTATTTCCCACAGTCTCAATAGATTTTTTGGCCTCTTAATGGAAATCAACGGGGTAAATCACCTGAAAACAAGAATGCAATGGAAGAAATGAAACATGATTGTTATTTTATGCATGTGTTGGTAGATCCATTTGCAGTTTTGCTAGAAACAATCAATAGTCCCAATAATTTTGAAATTCTAAGATTTGAATTCATATATAACTTCTCAAATAAGTTATTGGTGAACAGGCTTTGGAGCAAGCATGTGCAAAATAAACAAGTAGTGGATAAAATGTTGGCATGGCTGCATTGGCATTTTGATTTCACTTGATTGGCAGTTCATTTCAGCAGTTAGGGTAGGTAGGTGCCAATAAGCTTGTGTATCGAGCATGTTCATGTTTAGGTCTCCAAATAAAGCGTCCAGTCATATGATTAGCAGTATGTCCAACGTTCAACCTCCAAGTGAGAGCAGTGTGCAGATTGCGGTTTTCAACGGACGTTGGTGACATGTCAATATATTATATGCACCTGTTGTACAAGAATCCCAATGGATAAGGCACATGGTCTATTGGTCTTTTCTACCTCACAGGAAGGATAACATCCCCATTTGGAGTCCATGTTATCACTGTAACAATTTTTATATGGAATCCAAGTCTTGGGACTTAGCAAGAGGCTAAATCCCAATGGATAAGGCACATGGTCTACTGGTCTTTTATACCTCACAGGAAGGATAACATCCCCATTTGGAGTCCATGTTATCACTGTAACAATTTTTATATGGAATCCAAGTCTCGGGACTTAGCAAGAGGCTAAATCTATGTAGAAGTGCGATAAACTGGAGTATAGGGCCACAACTAGTGGGCAAGGCTAAATCTGGTGGAAAAGTGAAGTTGATGGGACCCAACGGGTCATAGATTTAGGGCGCCACAGATAAACGGTCGGAGAGTATATCGGGCCAAGAACTAGCGCGGAGGTTAATCTCTTGAAAGCAAGCCGATAAGAATACCATGGTTTCATTTCAGAGTCATGTGGCACCACCGGATGCATATCGGAGGAAAAGTGGTTGAACTCGAAACCACTCAATCCCATCTCGATGTCACATGTCAAAACTATCATTAATTGTGTCAAATCCAAGGGTTGCATGTGGAAGGGAAAATCGATGGCCAGTAAAATCATCTCGAAGACACTTGTGTAGGCGCCATTTGTTCGTGAGATACCAGGTGAGCGCTGCCAAAAAACTGATTTGAAGGCTCATCATTTGAAATCAATGGAAGAACATGATAAGTCGTTATCCCTGCAAGGACTTTCGTCAGTAGCCCATGATTAGCACTCAATGACGACTGTCATTCAAAACATGGGTGACATTACTCTGTTTTTTGGCGATTAACATTTTATTCCAAAACGGGGTAACCACAAATTGAATCGTTCGTCTAGTTATTGTACAGCTAAGGGAGATAAGCTCGTGCTTTTTGGAAAACCAGAGGAAATGGAGAAGAAAGATCCAATGGCCTTCAACAAATCAGGATATTCAAATAATCTGAAAAAATTATCAATGAAGAAGAAAGAAAATCTTGTTGTACAAATATTGGCATCAAAATTTCACACAAAGTTTGCAGATGAACCAGGAGTAGGTGAAGAGATCAGATTGAATCCTATCATGAAATATTTAATCATTAATGGATATGCAGACGAATCCTACATGCAAGCTGGAGAGAGTAAAAGAAGCAAGAGACGGAGGAAGGATGCTAAAGATGAAGTGGTTGAAGGTATTGGAGAAACCCAACCTCATTGGATTGACACCTTAAAGGAAGAAATTGCTAACCTGAAATAGATTTCAAGCTAAATTAAGTATATTTCAGGGAATTTTGCGATGATGCAGACAAGTGACATTCAGGGTAAAAATCTCAAATATGTCAGTTTTTGTTTATAACGCTCCCTAGAAAGTAGGAGCTCGGTTTTAGTACGTTAATCCCTTTGTAACTGGTAGCTATTTTTGGAATCCTGGGGAAGATGATACGTTTTGGGGCTCATATGAGATTTATCTATATATATTGTTAAAAAGATAAATTAATGGTGGACTTACCGGAGAGGGGCCTGCCCTTGTAGTAGGATAGCTTTGTAATTTCTTGTGAACTTTAATATAAGAAGATAAGGTCTTCTTAGATAGCTGGGATTCATCACAGTGTTGATGTTCAATATGTGTTCTTGTATTTCATATTCATAAATGTGTTTTTCTGCTATAGATAATCTTTAAGCAAGAGAAATAATTCACCCTGCTAGTGTTCTTTCTCATATTGATTATACTTTTTATATGTTTATTGGTTCTCGATTCAAAATTCACTCGTGATTGGTGCTCTGATTTCAGTAGCCAACCTTTATGTTTCTTCTTTAATGCTATACCAAGAGATTCGCCCTTCATTAAACGCCTCCTGTTGATAGTAATGTTTCCTTTCTTTTTCTCCACCATCTCATATTACCTATTTGGATGAACATCATACCTATTTTTCCTCTGTTCCCTCTGGGAATACATAGCTTATAACTTTTCATACGTTTCAGGAATTGACTCCATTGCCCAAATGGCCCTGATTTTCCATTTCGTCCCCCCACTTTTAAATTTTAAATTATGACAGAATCTGACCTCTGTACACGCATTGCCAAATCTTTTTGAGTATCCCAAATGATTGTTTGCCCGAGAGAGCCCTCTTTGGTTGGAAGGGTCAGAATCCAACCTAAAGTTGGTTGAAATAGTTACCTCTGTCGTTTGTCTATCAGCCGGACAAAATTTACAGAGTGCTAACACACCCCAAAACTTCATAAAATTCTCTTTCAATTCCTCCCATGAGCTGATTGATTTAGGTTGCAAATGCTTAAACCATTCTTTGGAATTTCCTTGCAGTGAGTGAGAAAATGTTCTTAAGAAAACATCATCATATTCAATCTCAAAAATATCTGTGAAATACTCAAAAGCTTGGATGTTATTTTGAGCTGAAAACTTCTCAAGTTCTCCATCAAACATAGGTAGGTATTTATAGTGCTTTGGAGGAAAATCATGAAGGATAAGAGGAAATTTAAGAGGCCCATATCTGTCCAGGATCTTGGAGGATATGAGACTATGTACAAAAGGTGAAATATTAGCCTTCCTTGATCTCTTGAGGCTTATCAAATTGAATATAATAATCACATGACTTAAATGAGGAAATTTCATCAAGATCAATGATACAAGAAAGAGTTGTATTTATAGCTTTAAAAGAAGGATATACAAATGTAGATTTATGGTCATCATTTGAATACAGTAAGTAAAGAAAGATTATTTTAACATGTTTGGGAAAGGACAAAAGACAATTGATGAAAAATAATATTATGTCCTGGAGAAAATTTAAGCTTTGATACCTATTTTTCATGTAATGTCCTTCCATGTCTCAGTCAATAGAGCTCTTCCTCCAATGGATTCTTTGAATCTGATTTGAAGCATTGATTTGAGTCGCCGGGTGAATGGTATTGCCTTCATGTGTTTGGATTATGTTTACCATCAGAAGTCAAATATGATTTTTGTGGTTCTTTCTCGGGGAAAACTTTGACCTTTGATCCCTGACAATGGTGCCAAAATGTTATCTCTTTGTAATTTCCCAGTAGTGGGAGAAAAACCACAGAGGTGACCACAAAACAACTTTAGGCTCGGAATGTAGCCTTTCCAAATCAGAGAGGGCTCTCTCATTGTAAATTAGGCTCAGTGGCCAGATCTGAAATGGAAATAAGGTTTGTAGAATGATTGTGGTAGAGAAAAGGGAAGACTTCCATTGGGCATGGAGTCAAAACTATCAACTGATTTGATCAATAATTGGTTATTGAACAATTCAAATAGGGGCAAGGTAGGTGATGTCTCAAGTTATCTATTGTTGAATTATGATGGAGGTAATTAATACTAACAATCATTACACTTACAACATCATA
>JZKD02S1672960.1:979681-1018353 GCA_000966675.3 Picea glauca | reverse complement strand
GTCAAAGTGAAATTATAATCATAAAGTAAAGTATGAGGGTAAAATTCTTCCCCCTTTGTGCTTAGAGACTCATAAGCACATGGGGACCACTTTCCAAGGTATCCAAATCTCAACATATTTGGCTAGTGGTGAATGGACCAGGGAAAATCTTCATCCTATCAGTCATGCTGATTTGACAAGGAGTGAAAAAGACTCGATATGCTCTCACATTTCCTGCTCCAAGATGGAGTGATATATTTTTATAAGGCATGTTTGACTTGTTTACAAGTCTAGTCTATAGTTGAAGATGTAGGCTCAAGAGACCTCTTGTGATGAGGGGATTCTCGATGGATCTACTCAACATTAAAACTCTATATTAATTAGTGTGAGTGTGAATATATTATTAATCAACAAGGCTCATGAACAACTTTTCTAGAAAAGAATAAATGCCAAGAATATAAGACAAGGCCCATTAAACCATTAAAGAAGCCCCGGGAAGCACTAAAGAAGATTTTGAAGACAAAAGTACAAGTCGGCCCCATGAGTAAATTGATGGTGACTCGAATTATATAAATAAAGGATTGATCATTTCATTTCAAACACAATCACAACTCTTGTCATCAAGTTCACTTGCCTAGTTGCATAATAGGGAAATTACAAGGAGCATCTTAGCTGTGCTTTTGGGGGTGCACTATCTTGTCAAGGATTCGCTATATTTGAGGGTTCACTATCTTCATCATACAAGGGAAAACTTATTTATGTGATGATGTTTCTTCTTATTTATGGTGATGTAATATTGAATTGATTTCTTCTTAAGAGAATTTGTTGGTTTTTTCTCCCAGGGTTGGGTTTCCAAGGATACAAATATTGTGTCTACTATGCATGGGTATCTTTCTATGATTCTATTGTTTTTGCTGCATTCTTTTTGGTTGATATTTTTAGTGTGTAATTATTCTATGATAATAGTGTCATAAAATTCTCTTTTGAAATCATAAGGAAATAATTATCATATCTAAAAACTGAAAATTAAACATGGTTTTAGAGCTTTATTGAAATATGCCACTACACAACTTGGTTGAAATATGCAACTACACAGTCTCAAATATGAACTTTCTCTAAAGGTTGATGGGAATTTATTGGACACCATTAGGAATAATTTTTCTATATATCAACTTGCCTTACCCTAGCTCATCTACTGGTGCTCTCAGATTGACATTTGGTTAAAGTCGAAATTTTAGAGTTTTCAGTCTTGTTGACTTTCTTCATGTCGTTGAACCTTCTAACTCATATTTTAGAATTCTTCTTGTAAATATGGTGCTCAGTCTTAGAGTAGAAGACATGTTGGATGGTGCTACAAATTTCAGATCTTGGACGACCAAGATACTCTTAATCTTGGATGAAAATGAGATTCAAAACGATGTAAAAGAAAATGTCTCAAAACTATAAATTGCTGAAGAGAAAGCCAAGCACAAGACGAATGAAGCAAAGGATAAGAGGATCTTGATATATTCCGTAAAATATCATTTTATTCTATACATAGAAGAGTCAAAGATTTCCAAAGGAATGTTTGACTCCTTGGTGGGATTGTTCGAGAGTAAGAACACGAGAAATAAGCTCCATTGTATCACGATGACCAAGTCAGATTCAATTACCACTTATTTTATGAAAGCCTCCCAGTTGAGAGATCAAATTAAGGCCATTGGAGACACCATTGATGATGCAAAACTTGTTACAATGAATCTTAATGAATTGCCTTCTTCATGGGAGTCATTTGTTCAGAGAATTTGTGGATGAGAGGAGTTTCCCAAGTTTGATCAGCTATGGACTGATTGTGTCCAAGAGGAGGACAAATTATTGTCCAAGAATAAGTTGTAGAGACCACAGGATGAAGGAACTCAAGCTCTTGTAGCTCATGCAAGAAAAGGAAAAGGAAAAATAAAATTTGGAAAGAAAAATACAGGTGGAGGATAAACCCCAGTTCAAGAATAGAAGAAGACGTATCTTTCAAAAATCAACTGCTTCAATTGTCATACATTTGGTCACTATACTTCTCAATGTCCTTAAAAGAAAAGGAAAAGAAAGAAACATGCATCAACAACCGATGTTGATGAGAATCCACAATAAAAGAATACAAAGGAATCTAAGCTTGATGAGATTGCAGATGAAGTTTAGAAATAATATTTCTTTGTCTCTGCTCTTACATGCACTATTAAAAATAGTAGTGTAACCTGGTTGATAGACAATGGTGCTTTTAGGAACATGAAATGTCACCAATATTCTCTTATATATTTAATAGAGAAGGACTCAACATCGTTTCAACTAGAGTCTAGAGATTCTCTACACATGAGAGATGTATCATTTGTACCAGGTGTTATCACTCCAAGAAAAACTTCCCACTGCTTGGTGATGCCATTCAAGGCTATCCTCACCAACTCAGTCTTGTCCATTGCCTCTCCCACAACTTCCATTTCATCTCGAATTTGAGTGAACTTTGTGAGGTAAGTGACCACCGACTCTCCCTTGGCCATTTTCGGGCTTCTCAACTTCTCTTTGAGAAACATATTCCTACTCTAGTTGTCTAACTGGTACAACTTTACTTGGGCATCCCACATTTCCTTGGTTGTCTCCTTGCCAGAAAAATGTGGGATAATGTGGTCTTTAACTCCATCCATAATAATCCTCCTAGCCTTCACATCCTTCTTGAGGAAATCAGGTTGTTGTGATGGGTCTGCTGGTAGTACAAATTTCTCTTTAGCAACCTCCCACGGACCCTTCTCGTTCAGCAGCAACACCATCGTCTCTCTCCAAGGACTGAATTTTGCGGTGCCCTCTAGCATGTCTTCATACCTTAGGCTTGCCATTTGAGTCAACTCCTCTGGCTGCCCCACTTTCTCTGGTCACATGTCTGACTTGCTGATTTATCCTTTCTGGTCTTCACAACAAGAACTTTAGCTTGTTCTGTATTCAAACGTTGAAATTTGATACCATGTTGATTTATCCTATAACTCAGACACTAAGATTAAATGCCAATAATCCACTTAAAGCATAAATTTATACATGTTGTTATAAATTTCAGAATTCTGCAATTTACCTACAATTGAGTTATAACATTATAAATTCACTGTAGAAACACACAAAACCAAGCACAACAATTACAAAAGACAATAGATATAACTTGGAAACCCCAGTGTGGGGAAAATCAACAAAGAGGGGCTTTATTGGCTTCATAGGAAAGTGGAAAATACTGCAGAAAATACTCAAAAATTCTTACAGCAAATAGAACCAGCCTTTAATCAATAGTACAACCCAGCTAAGAGGAGTCTCTACAAACCAAAAACATACAACCGGTACGACACTATACCATACAAACTGTACGACCCTCTCTAGCTTAGAATATTGGCTTGTTTGGCCTCAGATTTTCACCCTCTTGTTGCTGATGAAGTACAACTTGTTTTGGCCCTTTTTCCTCTGTTGTACGACTTGTAGAATGGCCTCCTTCTTCATTGAAATATTCTTGTTGTTCTAGCTCTGATATTCTTTGCAAATTCTTCCCAACCAAAGCGCCCCTCTTAGCTCTGCTATCCCTCTTCTTAAGCCAACAATGCCTCAACTCCTCGACACCCTCTTCAGGTCACTTTCTCAACCTCACAAATGAGAATGTATGTCCAACTCCACCCTCAACCCCTTCTTTTATCTCCCTTTCAACCCTCATTTACGTTGAGATGTGTGCCCAGAATTTGGCCTCAATGGTTGAGATTTTGGGTGCCCCCTTTGGGATGGAGCCCACTCTCCATTAAGTGGTGTGCCCCCCCTTTGGACAGGGCCCCACACTCCACTAGAAACCTCATGAGGTGTGCCCTATCTTCTTGGGCCCCACAAACCACTTAAGAATCAAATTTTTGCTGATTATCCTAAGTCAGATTTAGGCTGATATAATAAGGCTGATATGGCTCAATTAAGGTGTCCATTAGATGGCCTAGGACACATAGGGACAACTGAGATACCTATGAAGCTAAATATCTAGCACCAAGTTGGCTAATGCCAACTTAACACTGCAGTCCAAACCCCATATCATGAGGAAACACATCCCACATCTTTGTCTTTACCTCAACCACTCTTCTATCTACCTATAAATAAGATGGAGGATGATATGAACATACACCACTAAGTCACCTAACACGATGACAAGGAGAAGAGTTCAATAGAAGAGTTTATACTTGAGTGAAGGGTACATTTTTATTGACATTGTGAAATTAGAGTTCAATGATCAATGCCACCAACATCTAGGTACATAAAGGGCTTGGATCCCTTTATTAAATGTCAATTCCATACCCTCATATATGATAGAATCCAATGGAAACATTGCAATCCTACCAATCTTGAAATCCTGAAAACCAATCCTAAAATCCTGAAATGTTGAATTTTGAATGGGACCCAAAATTTTACTTTTTCCATATGAAGTCTAATGAGGTTGGAACCACTCTCAAACATCCTGAAACAATTAATGGTAATGTTAAAAATTTAAGTAAAAGGATGACATCCTTTATCTTTCATTTTCAAAGTGACATTCTCCTTCATCTTTCATTTTCATCCTTTTACTTTAAGAATTTAATATTACCATTAATTACTAGGGTGGGTGAAATGGAGGGGGTGGGGACCTCTTTAAATAGCATTAGTAAGGAAAAATAACCCTAAGMTGCACAYTGAAACACCTCACAACTGTAACTTGCATTAGAAAACATGAGCATGGGTCCTTTTTTGTGTAGGACACGTGTCCTATTTTTAGGATACGCTGAGGGCACGTGTCAGACACATGTTTGGCACATGGCCCGTGAATAGGGCATGTGACAAGCATGTGTCCGACATGTAGGATACATGACACACAAGGGTTTTAGATGTGTTTAGTAACTTAGCTCATATCTATTCACAAATACTCACAAGCCATATAAAAAGGGTGTTGATAATAGAGTTGTATTACAACTAGGTGTACCAACTAGACCAGTGAAGGGTTATTGGAAAGGGTTACTACTCATATCTATCCACAAACACTCACAAATATGCACCAAATATTGACCCACGCACTTATTTTTTTCATAAATAGAGGTGACTTCACAACCTATAGTGTAAAAGCCTCTTATAGAAAACAAATCTGCAGACAAATGATGTGTGCCAATGCACAAGGATGTAGATAAATACAACTAGGGCACATAGAAGCTGAACACATATGCACATAGATATAATTAGGGCGTAAATAACTTGTCATGCAAACATGTAGAGGTTGTGTTTAAGGTTAGGAAAATTTTTTGCCCAAAAGAGACAGAAAATAATACACGTGAATCTATGAGAGAAATGAATGAGAAGATAATGCAAGCCCTAAAAAAATGAAATATCAACCAATAAGTGTACACAAGAGAGATATATAAACACTTAACCAAGACATGGATACTCCAAGAGAGATGCAATAGGAGAGATATGGTGCTTAGGAAAAATAATCAAATCACTAATGAATTGATACAATAATACAAATGAGGCATGAGTTGTGTATCTAGACACAACTCATGAAGTGGGGTGCCTTCCCTCATGAGGGCATTAATAAATAGCTAAATAAACCATAATAACCTAAAATATAATAAAATAGTTTTGACTATGTCGACTCTTTCCATAAATGACCACAAGTAAATATTATCATCATTTCAACATGTTTCAGCTTGCCACCCACATGTTAATGTAGACATGTAGATTTGTTCCTCCAAATCTCCATCTAGGAAGACATTCTTCATGTCCATTTGAGGGACCTTCTAGTCAAATTGTGCTACCATGGCTATAACTAATCAGATGGTGCTCATGTTTTGTGTAGGAGAAAAGGTCTCTTCATAGTCAATGCCCTCTTGCTATGAGAACCCTTTTGCGACCAATCATGCCTTGTACTTGTCAAGTGTGTCATTTGCCTTGTACACCCATTTGCAGTTAGTGGATTTCTTCCTTGGTGGAAGATCTATGAGATTCAAAGTCTGATTTTTCATTAGACTCTCATGTTCAATTGTCATGGCATTCTCCCATTCAGTTTTCCTTGTTTCCTTCTCAAAGACTTTTGGTTGATAAACTCCCTGAATATTGGCCATCAAAGAAAAGTTCATTGTGTTATGTTTATGCTTTCTCTTTCCTCTCAATGATCGCCCCTTGATCATTTCACCCACCCAAACATATCCAATGTCGATGTGCTACTACATTGGCCTCATCTTGGTATCCTTATCCAAATTAAATTAGTGTTGTCACCATGACCTGGGCTACTTGTACTTGTGTCATCTGAATGTTGATTCATGTTGTCTACATCAAAGTTTGGAAACATTACCACCTTGGGAGACTACTCATGCTTATAATCTTCCCCTATTTTAGGTGGAGCTACCTAAATATTGACACTTGAATCCTTAGCCATAATGGGCTAATGTGCGGTAATTTTGATCTCTAGAGAAGCTTTGAACAATTTATAATCTTCATCAACTACAACATCTCTATTGAAGGTCAACTAGTTGGTGTTTGTTGATGTTTGGGCAGCATCATAAATACATTCTACTAGATTAATAATTAATAATATTATTATTAATTATTAAATAATATTATTAATGTAATAATATAAATTTATAATATAAAGTATAAATATATATAATAAAGTATAAAGTATAAATATAAAGTGTATTTATATTATATGTATAATATAATATAAAGTATAAATATATTTATTACCTAAGGGACACATCTCTTCATGGGTGGTCACCATGGTCACCATATGTTCTTTATATATAGAACACTCATCATTGTAATAAGATATTCATTCACATACAATATCATCTCTTATGAAAATTCAACAGTGTTAACATCAACCAACCTATAAGATTTGTGATTGTCGTTGTTCCTCATGATCGTTTGTTTCTTTCTCTTAGGGTCAATTTTGGTTCTTTTCTCATCTAGAATGAATGCATAGTCAGAACCAAAAATTTTAAGATGATTGACTTTGGGATTTCTCCTAGATAATTTTTCGTCCGATGTCTTTTGCTTCATTTCCATTGTTGGATACCTATTCATCATATATACTGTTGTGAACATTGCCTCAACACAAACCCTGTTTGGAACACACCTATTCTCCATCATACACTTGGCCCTCTCTGTGATAATGTGGTTCTTCCTCTCAACCACTCCATTTTGCTGTGGAGTGAAGGGTGTAGTGAACTATCTTTTTATCCCATGTTTAGCACAAAAGTTATGGAATTCTTTTGAACATAATTCTCTACCATTATTAGATCTACAAGTACTATTGTAACAACTTGACTCTTTTTCTACTAATTCTTTGAACTTTTGCAATTAATTGGGCACATTAGATTTCAATTTCAAAAAGTACACCCACATTTTCCTATTGTAGTCATTAACAAAAAGAAGGAAAAACCTGGCACCAGTGATGGTTGTTGTGTTCATTGGTCCACAAACATCTCTTCATGAATTATGACTCTCTTTGCTCTCCAAACTTGTCCTTCATCAAAAGGAGCTATGTGTTGCATCCTTGACTAACAAAATCCTCAAACACCTTGTATTTTCTATTGAATATCTGGAAGTCCGTCGACCAAATTCTCTCGAGTATAATGAGAGAAGTAGGTCAAGTTTAGGTTCTCATATTGTTGATGCCAAAATATATTGATGTTCGATGGACTCTTGGATGCCAATATATGATCCTTGACCCATATGATGTCAAGGAATTTGAGCAGTCCATGATCCTCCACACCAAGACCACTCGTCTTCTTGGTATCTTTGTCAACTATGTAGCGTTCATGATTGATAAAGGTGACATCTAGGTGGGGATAGTGGCTCATAATCTGATGAAATGAGAGTAGATTAAGCTCCATTATTGGCACATAGTACACATTGAGGAAAATTAACATGTTCTCTCCAAGAAAAATGTGCACATTCCCTTTGCCTACTAGCATGAACTCTTCCCCACCATCGTACATAACTAAATACTTAGAGGAACAAGTAGTGTATTGTGTGAACCGATCCTACCTATTGGTGAAATGTCATGATGCTCTTGAATATATGTACCAAGTAGATGACTTGGGTTGATTTGGTTATCTTGTGGCCATGAATGCATAGAACGATGACTCCCCCTCCTCTGTATGCTTTGTGACAAGAGCCTTCTGTTGAGGCCCTCCTTGGTTGTTTTTTTGATCAACCAACCTCTTTTTGCAGTGGTTCTTTGTATGGCCCATCTTGCCACGGTAATGACATGTGATGTTCTTCAAACAATCGGTTGCATGTTCACCATTGTCTTGCCCTTTCTTCTTGGCCTTCTTGACTTTACCCTTGACATTGGCTGCAAAGGCCTGTTTTGTACACTTTGCTTCACTACTGCTACGGAATTATTTCTTCCATTTGTTTCACTGTAAGGGATTATTGTATAATGATTCAAACTTTAGGTAATATTTGTATTGCTGATGGTCAAGGTCTTAATAAAGTGTTCATAAGCACATGGTAATATTTTAGCACAATTACCATCATGTCCTCCTCTTCCATTTTTTGACCAATTGCCAACAACTATTCTCTACTGTCCTTCTTCTTGAGTAAATTCTCCTAAAATGATTCATTCTCAACTATCGCGATTGAAAACAACATGTTATTCATGAAGACAACTATACACTTGTTCAAAGTCTCATGAAACTCTCATAAATGCTTCCAAATTGCTATTGAAGTCTTCCCTATCTGGATTATTGCTTCTCTGTCTTGCTCATCATATTTTTCCTAGTCTTTACCATAGTTGTTGGTTGGGTATCTTTACCTAGGACGATATCAACCAAGCTCCAGTACTCAAATATGGTCAACATATGTTGCTTCCACATATTGTAGTTCTTACTAGAGAGTCTCTGGTTGCCTTCGAGCATGATGTTCGGTAAAGAGGCCATTGTTGCAAGTCAAAAATGCTGAAATATGTACTAAAATAGAATAAAGAATTGAAAATACATATTCTCCTCTCTCTGAATCTGCAATCTTGGAGTAAGAACACCTAGCGAC
The DNA here is from genome assembly GCA_000966675.3 of Picea glauca. Lineage (NCBI taxonomy): Eukaryota > Viridiplantae > Streptophyta > Pinopsida > Pinales > Pinaceae > Picea > Picea glauca. The sequence goes on along the minus strand of JZKD02S1672960.1, from coordinate 1,009,320 downwards.
TAGCTCTAAATCCTTGTAGCATCCACATATTGCTGAAAAACACATATTTCTTATAAATCTACCCAAAAATAGCACCAAAACATAGACTTTGATAGATTTGCTAAAAACCAACATCGAAACACACATATTTTGATAAATCTAATAAAAAACAACACCAAAACAATTAATTTCTCCTTGCATATGCTAGAAAACACGAAAACAATAGTTGAATCTCCAGATCTATGATTTGGGCAACGATATAGGTAGGAACAACTTTAGTATGCTTCCAAATCATCTATATTAACTAGAAATCTAAGAAATTTTATTGATTAATCATCCAATCAGATCATCTAGATCAATTTCTCATTGAAAAAATCTTTAGCAGTGTCTGTATAGTCTATATTTTGCTCGAATTGTTGGTACGTATAGTGGATCCATACTTGGTGGAACCGTACAATCGTATGGACTCTTTGGCGGGTCACAATTTACCTAGTGGATTGATATCCAATGTCGTACATGCTCACGTGCGATTGAATTTATTCGTCGTAGTTCGTTTCTCTTTGGTTGTTGTGATTGGTGATTGTACGATTGTATGGATTGGTATGTACAGTCTTCTCCTTCAATTATTTTTAGAACCATGATTTGTAAGATTCCTTTCAAACATATATTTCTTTGATTGAAAATTAAATTGATACTTGGTTTCAATGAAACTGTTTTGGCTTTTTGATGTGCTATTCTAGCGATCCTTAGATTCATCTTTGTCGATAGTAGTCCCTGTTAATATTTTTGGTGTAACTACGGAAGATATTCTTGTATAGTGGTTTTGGTCAAACCTTTAAAATGTTATTATAGTTATATTGTACAAGTTGGCTCAACATGAATTATTATATTATTGGAATTTTACTTATAATTGTAAAAATCCCCATTGTGGCTAGTTGACTTTGTTTTATGGGTTAGTTAGGTCAAGAGTCATGTCTCTTCAAGAGACACTGTTGTGTATAAATAGAGGATAGGTTCCTCTATTCTGGTCACACACTCACACACTTCTCTTGTGCATCTTGGAGAGCATAAGAAGGTCTAACACACAAGTCTTGGAGACTGGTTCTTTTGGTGTTTTGGTCTTGGTCTTTCTTGGAGAGGTATAGGGAATCATTGTACTGGTCGAAGGAATCTATATTGAGGATTTTGGTTACTGGGTTTTCTCCCCCACGAGGGTTTCCCAAGATAATATTTGTGTTCTATTGTATCTGTGATTGTTTATATTTCAGTGATCCTACTATAGTTGCTATTGGATTAAGTAATTGTAATTATGTAACTAGAAAATTTAAAATTCCAACATGGTATCAGAGCAGGCCTAAATAGAAGCCAGTTGCAGATCTATAAGCGTAAAAGGGAGTTGTTTTCAGTCTAGAGACAATTTTTGAACAAACCAAGACCATCAAGAGGTTCGCCCTAGCCTAGAGCACTTTTTTAGTGGACCAGTCTTCCAGTTTGTAGATGTTGCAGTTAGGGTTTCACCCAAACCCTAAGGCTGATGTTTTTCAATTTTGTGGGTGAATTTTACAAAGCAATACCACCAAGCAACTCGCCTTAGCAGAGAACACCTACTGGTTAGTTCAGTCTTTCAATTTTGGTCATATTTTTGTGTGGTCTCGGGCAAGATGACTACTAGAAGAAAAACCGATGAGAACCTAGATGGAGTTGATAACTTCAGGGCCTAGAGGTATAGAGTAACCCTCCTTATTGAATAACATGAAATGGATAAGTTCATTATAGATGAAGTTCAAGAACCTCAAGGAGATGAAGCTAAGGACAAATATAAGAAGGACATGGTGAGAGAAAAAAAAATTATCACAGACTCCATTAAGGACCACCTTATCTATCATGTATCATCATTATCTTCTCCAAAGAAAATGATGGACACCTTAACTCCTCTATTTGAAGGAAGAAACATAAATTGAAGAATGACTCTGAGATCTCATTTGAAGAATGTGAAAATGCAAAACTCAGAAACCATTCACTCCTACTTCTCATGAGTGAATCAAATCAAGGAGAAGATAGAAGCCATTGGTGACACAATAGAAGGAGAAGAGATGGTGATGACTACCTTGAATGGCCTCCCAAGGTCATGGGATGCATTCATCTGAGGAATTTATTCAAGGAAGAAGCTTCCCAAGTTCACTAGGTTTTGGGAAGATTCTAACCAAGAAGAAGCTAGGACAATTGCAAGAGAAGAAAAGATGGTAGATGAAGATCAAGCCCTAGCCGCCCACACAAGGAAAGGAAAGAAAAATAAGGATAATTATTTACCTAAGAAGTTTAAGATGGGTCAAAGAGATAACTCAAAGATCATATTTTATTGTTGTCAGTAATTGGAACACTTTGTTAGGGATTGCCCCCTCATTATGGAAATTAAGAATAAGAAAGGAAGTAAGAGGCATCAAGCTCACACAACTGAAGATGATGAGCCTCCCAAGAAGGTTGCAAAGAAAAATGAATCAAGTGATGAGGATTATTTTCTTATCTCAACCCTCACAGGTACTACTACTCATGGAAGTGACACTTGGTTGATCGATAGTGGTGCTTCCAAGCACATGACATGCTATGAAGACTCCTTATCTAACCTTATACATAAAGATTCACCTCACAAGGTGAAATTGGGTGATGACTATCAGTGTCTAATCAAAGGTGTTGGAGAAGCTTCCTATAAGTTAAACTCGGGCAAGCCAATGAAGATGAAGGAAGTTCTCTATGTTCCAGGTTTAAAGCAGAATCTTCTCTTAATTTCAGCATTGTACAAGAAAGGATTTAGAGTAGCATTTATTGATGGTCAAGTTTTTATGTGGCCTAGAGGGAAGACCCTTGATGATGTAGTAGTGATTGGAGTTGAAGAAGGAGGTCTCTACACATTAAAAGGACATTTAGACTCCGCAATGGTTCATGATATTGTGAATCCCAGTGAGCTATGGCATAGGAGATTCGCTCACCTATGGAAGTAGTAAAGGCCATGATCCATGATCAAGATCTTCCTATGCATATATGGGAAGAAGCAAGGAAGACAAAAATGTATGTACATAATAAAAGTCCCCACAAGGTGCTTGAAAACAAGACACCCGGGGATATGTTTTCATGAGAGAAGCCAGAAGTCAACCATTTCAAAATATTTGGCTGCCATGTATTTGTTCACGTCCCCAAGGAAAAGAGGACAAAGTTGGACCCTTCCGGACATAAGGGAATATGTGTTGGTTACAGTGACACATCGAAGGCTTACAGGATATACATTCCTGGTCATCGGAAAGTGGACATCAACTGAGATGTAACCTTCAATGAGAATGAAACTTTCAGTAAATCCAAACAAATCCATGCAAAAGAGGTACATGAAGAAGAGAATGAAGTTCCTAAAGTTCCATAGGCAGTTGAACTAGAGGAAGTCATTTGAGAGGATCATGAATAGTGGAGCCTCAGAAACCAACCCATATACCTTCTCACAAGAGAAGACCAACGTGGGCACAAGAGCTTATCAGAGATGCATAAACAATTGGTGCCCCAGAGAAATATTTTAGGGAAAGTAAGAAGCCAAAGCCATATTCCAGCTACGTGGCATGCTTGTGTGACATAATGGATGCAAAATCTTCCAGTTATGAAGAGGCTGGAAAAAATCAAATATGGAAAGATGAAATGGAAGAGGAATACCAATCCATTATGCAGAATGATGTATGGGATGTGGTTCCCAGACCAAAGGAAAAATTTGTGGTAAGCTCAAAATGGATCTACAAGATGAAACAAACAACTGATGGAAATATTGAAAAATATAAGGCAAGATTTGTGGTTCGAGGTTTCTCTCAGAAGGAAGGGATTTACTATGAAGATAATTTTTCTCCCATAGAAAGATATACCTCGATCAGGACTATACTTTCATTGGCCACTATGATGAAATGCAAGGTGTACCAAACGGATGTAAATATCGTCGTCTTGAATGGTGAAATAAAAGAGGAAGTCTAAGTGGAAAAACCACTAGGATTTGAGACACATGATAGGGAGACTCATATGTGTAGTTTAAAGAAGGATTTATATGGATTGAAGCAGGCACCCATAGCATGGTATGGTAGGATTGACAATTTTCTGATGAGCTTGGGTTTTACCAAGAGCAGTGCAGATCCTAACCTTTACTTTAAGGTTGAGGATGGTGAACTAATAATTCTACTGTTGTATGTAGATGAGCTATTTCTAACAGGTGAAAAAAACATCATCATTGAATGTAAGAGAAAATTGTCTGCAAAATTCGAGATGAAAGATTTAGGAATGATGCACTACTTCTTGGGACTAGAAGTTTGGTAGAGATCAGATGGGATTTTCCTAAATCAAGGAAAGTATGCTGTGGAAATATTGAAGAGGTTCGAGATGTTGGAATGTAAGGCCATGGTTATTTCGATGGTATCAAATCTAAAGTTGTTGCAGGATACACCTTCAGAGATTGTGGATTCTACCTTATACAGGTAGATAGTGGGCTCGTTGATGTATTAACGAACACAAGACCGTATATATGTTTTGTTGTGAACACCCTGAGTCAACATTTGGAGGAGCCAATACAGGTTCATTTGGTTTCAACAAAACATATTTTGAGGTACCTGAAGGGTACTCTAGATCATGGTGTCTGCCGGGATAGATCTGATCATGAGTTTGGATTGTATGGATACTCAGATTCAGATTGGGCCGGCAATATTCCTGACCGAAAGAGCACTTTAGGATACTGTTTCAGTCTTGGCTCCAGTATGGTCTTGTGTAGTAGTAGGAAGAAATATTTTGTGGCACTCAGTATGACTGAAGCTGAGTATGTGGCAACATGTGCAGTGAGCAAAGAAGCAGTGTGGCTTCAGAAGCTGTTGTCTAGGTTATTTGGTCTCGGATTGGAAGCGACTTGCATTTGGTGTGACAACCAGAGTTGCGTGAAGTTGTCAAAGAACCTGATGTTCCATGACAGGTCGAAGCATATCGAGATCAGATACTACTATATCACGGATATGGTATAGAGGGAAGAAGTGACACTCCAGTTCATGACTATCGAGGATTAGGTTGCAGATGTGTTCACCAAGCCGCTGTCAAGGATGAAGTTTGAGTACTTCAAGGACAAGCTTGGCATGGTCCCTTCAAAGGGAGTGATAAGTGGAACTCATCCAGCATGAAAAAGGGCTGACACTAAGTCTGGAGGATCTCATCCAACATGAAAAAGGGGGTGCATTGAGACAGGAGTGCACATGATCAGATAATGATGCATCACATGGAGTGGATGTCTTAGGGACATGTTGTAGCTATTGAGAGTTACCCACAGACCTTGGATGCATGTGGTGAAGTCATGTTGCACTATGGATATCCAAGGATGTATATATTTGCATGTTCAACAATCAATGGATGTGAGCTCACGTGGTATCAGACTTGGAGTCTGTGTTTGAAAAGAATACCTTCCTAGTTAAGAGGGAGTGTTAATATTTTTGGTGTAACTACAGAATATATTCTTGAATAGTTGTTTTGTTCAAACCTTTAAAAGGTTATTATAATTATACTGTACAAAGCATCTCAACAAAAATTATTATATTATTGGAATTTTACTTATAATTGTAAAAAGCCCTATTGTGGCTAGTCAACCCTATTTTATGGGTTAGTTAGGTCAAGAGTCATGTCGCTGGGTTTTCTTCCCTACAAGTGTTTCCCAGGATAATTTTTGTGTTCTATTGTATCTGTGATTTTCTATCTTTCAGTGATCCTACTATAGTTGTTATTGGATTAAGTGATTGTAATTGTGTAACTAGAAAGTTTAAAATTCCAATATTCCTTAGGTCTTCACACTCTCATAAAGTCTGTGATTCTAATCGATTTCTAATACCATATCATGATAAATGGAAATTGAACACAAAGAAAACCAAGATAAATCGAGAAAGTTCTTCATATTGCATTGATTAAATGAGAATTAAAATTCTTCTTAGAAAGTGTTACATACTAGTTAAGTCGATCCACTTTATGAATGTGTGATAGACCAAGATAAAGACTAAAGTGAAATAAAACATAAAAGCATAAAATATCTTAAGTTAAAAAATAACTTTATATTTAATGCCAATGAATAATATCTAATTGACCATTATTATTCTGACATTTACTTTAACAAAATCCTTTACACGGATTCAATTCCAAAATTCTTGTACCATGCCAAGCTACTATTCTCACTCCTTTCTTTTGGCTCCCTTAGATTCTGGATTGCACCTCATCTTACCTGAATTCATCGCACTTTGCATCATCTTTCCTTACCTACTCCCATTAGCACCTTATGTTAGCCTATGTTTCCTTTCCTTGGAGCTTCGACCTTCAAGAAACAATAAATAAAGCAGAAAAGTAATGAAGTATTGTCTATCTCTAGGACAATTTTTGCAAGGAATATGGTGAACAAGTTGTTTGGTCGCTCCCATGCATTTTATTACAACATTTGGTACCTCTATTCATGGTTTTCTTTGCAATAGAGGCCACATTCAACAAGTTTTGCTTGGGTAATCTTGATGGTTTGTTGCCATAAAAGTGGGAACCCTCCCTTCATGGGGAATGAATAAGGGTTATGACTATTAAATCCTTGTTCATGGATTTTATCCTAACATCCTTGCATCATGGAAATCTACTCCTCTCACTCCCCTTGGATTATTGATTGTAGCTTTTGAAATCCTTATTTATCTTTGTTTGTGGGTTTTGTTAGACATTTTCTGTCCATGTGACCATACCTTTATCATCCTTTTTTGGTGGTTTTGTTGGACATTTTCTCTTCAAGTGACATATTCATGATATACTCTACATTTAAAACATTTTTTTTCATAATCAAGGTCATGAAAAGGTCACATAATAGCCTTAGCTTCTAAAGGGCGATCTTAGTAGTCGACATCAACAACGTTTGCTAGCTTTCCACCCATAGGCTAATGTAGTTATGGTTTTTTGCTCCTTTACCCTCTTTTATTTCAACATTATTTCTTATTTACTTTTGCAACATATTCTTGTTTACTTGACATTATCCACATTCCTATTTGATTGCCTACTTTATATTTATCAATTTCCTTGATTTTATTTTTCTTTCCATTTATATTTTTCCTTCAATTGGTCTAAATGAAGTGAAGGTGAATTAGGCTAATTAGGTAGTTACGGAACTTTCTTTTTATGCACGTTCTAATTTGAATTCATGTCCCACCTCTAACATGGCCTCCCTAAAATGTACACGAGGCTAACCAAACTCTTTAACAAGACCTCGTGTAGATTTGGTTCTCGAGAGTTTCCTTTGCAGAAGCTCAACCCACCAAATCTTGCATTGATTCCCTTATGTCCATGCAACCTTTCCTTTTAGTGTATTCTAGTCCTCATTTCATCATGCGATTACATCACAGTGTGAAGAGGTTGAATAGTTGGATAAATAAGAGAAGGGTTATGTTGGAGAACTATAATTTCTCTTTTGGTGAGACCTTTTAAATCAAAATTCAAAACTAAAATTGTGGTTGCAAACTACATGATATAGATTGGTAAATCATATGTATTAATGCTTGGAGACAACCATTGTTTTAGGTGTCACCAAAAGGAAATTATGTAGAGATGGTTGGGAATAAGTTTCTAGGGCTACCATAGAGTTGGGAAAATATTTTCTAGTGAGAAGAAGCTTCCAGGGAAGCCATAGAACTAGAATATTTTTGTTGACTTGTAGAGATTTCTAGGGGATAGAAATAATAGCTTGAAGTGAGAGTATTCTCTGAGAGGTAGCCCCAATGATGATTATTGTTTGTCGAAGAGAGTCTTCCATCTAGGAGAAAAGGCATGTAGGAGGAAGTTCTTTGTTTTGGAGTTGATATTTGAAGTTATTTCTTTATTTTTAGAGATTTCATAAAAAAATGGAAATCCTACAAAGTAAAATAGGTTCATGTCCTCAAAAGTTTAATGGAAACATGTGGATGTTTTTGGGCATGATGTGATGAGTGGTTTTTGGCTTAGGTGTCCTAAGGACATTACAAATAGGAGGGTCTTTTATGTTTCCTTTGTATAAGCTAAGTCTAAGATAATGATTTACTTTAGGCAATGATAGGAGCAATGCAGTTAAATGACACGAGGATGTACCACTACAATTGACAAGCTACAAGACAATTGTTTTTAAAATGTTCATCACATTGCTGGTCTAAGTAGGAATATGTGCTATCCCAGTCAAATTGTAGAAGAATATGTGCTTTTCCAATCAAATTGTAGACATCGTATGCATGTATAAGTTTGGTACACGACAAGCAAATTCCTAGTGAAAGACAAAAGGAACAATTTTATAACTTTAGGAGTTGAGGATCATGGAATATACAAGTTTTTGGATGTGGCAATGACAAATTCAAATGACTCGATGACAAAAGTTTCATAGGAGTTGATGGGTAGTGGAGATATCGATGTCAATTCATTTTGGTATCAAAAGTATGGACATTTGAGATTTCAACATCTTTCTCTTTTGATTAGGTAAGAAATGGAAGTTGGTATACCTCTTATTCAAGAGAAGGAAAGGGTGTGTGCAACTTGTGAGGTAGAGGAGCAACATAGGAGATGTTCTTGACATAGATAGAGCTTGGAGAGAAAGCAAATTGTTGGAGTATTTATATTTGAAGATTAGATGGACAATGATCACATCAACATTATTAGTTGCTAGGTATCTTTTGCTTCTTGTCGATTATTTTTCGTAGAAGTTGTGGGTCATCTTTTATAAGGAAAATTCTAGTGCATTATGTTCAAAAAATAAATTCAACACACTAGTTGAAGAAAAAGTTTGTAGAATTTTGCATAAAATAGTGGAGAGTTTCAGGAATCTAACTCTAGGAAAGAGATATTTACTTTAGGCAACGGTAGGAGCCATGTGGTTGAAGGACATGGTCATGTACAATTTTAGTTGACAAGCAATAAGAAATTATTTTTTAAGAATGTTCTTAACATTTCTAGTCTAAGTAGGATTTTTTTTTCCAGCGAGATTGTAAACAATAAGTAAATTCCTAGTAAAATATAAAATGTGCAGAAAGGTTATAAATTTAAGATCAGAGGATCATGGGATGTATACATTTGAAGTTGTGGGAATGACGAGCTCATATGAACATAGTTACTAACTTGACGAGAACCTATAGAGTTCTTGTTGTTTTAGAGGTTTCATTTAGTGGCTAATTTTACCCCTATTTTGAAAAGCAGTGCTATCCCTTTTTTGGGGGTGGAGGGGCGGTTTGAAATTACCACATTTTGTAACCACGGTAACATCATAATGTTGTCGAAAAAATCCTTAAAATCAACCCCTCTATCAAAAAGTGGTGCTAACAATATCATTTTTTTATTTTCGAGGTTAAAGCTACATCTTCTTTGAAAATTCTGGACTTGACAACTAGTACAATTGCAACGTAAACCTTACAATTAGCCCTTGAATTGAAAAGTTATGCTTTCAATAACACCCTCTTTTTTAGGGATAAAATTGCAACTTTTTAAAATCGTGGCCTTGACAACCAGTACCCTTGGAACCAAAATCTTAAGACCAACCGTTGAATCGAAAAGAGATGCTATCAATAGCACCCTCTTTTTTTTCAGGCTTAAAATTGTAACTTTTAGAAACAATGGATTGAAATCCCAATATTGTTACAAAAAAAATCGTAAAAATGAAAAAAGAATAAAAAGAAAAAAAACTAAAAGAGATGGGAAACCCTCCCCCCAACCCTTTGTTTATTACATTCTCTTTCCTTCTATTCGCGCCTGGTCAAATTTCATGTTCTACACATTCATGGATGCCTTCATTTTTATCATGTCATCTATGGCTCTTCCTGTGTAGATTCTTAGCTTCTATGTTTAGGGCACCTTCATTTTCTTTGGAAATGAGAATCAAATATAGGCTTGAATATTGGTAGATCTTACCCCACATAATCTATTGTCTTTTTGTTAGACTGAAATAACTCCGTTGCATTCTCACACCTTCTCTAGGTGGATTATTTGTCTATGAAACTAGTGCACAACATAAATTTTCCTCTACCATTTGTGTTTTCTATTTCCCTTTGAATGTAAATCAATATCTTATGGAGTACCTTCTTCATAAATTGCGGGTCTATCTCTTCTTCCGATTCACCATCTAATAGCATGAGTTGGTATCTCCTTCAGATATGACTGTGATGAAGGCTTCCTTCCTAGATATGGCAATGCCATTCTCATATACTATCATTTTATACCTATTCATAGCCTCACTTATATAATTCCTTTGATAATTTGATAGGTGGATTATAAAACTACTTTGACCTTTTCTATTTTTAATTAGTTTATAACCTTGAAACCTTTATATAATCAAACAAATAATTAAGAGAATAATAAAGAATTACCAAGTTACACACTTGTCTCTATTGGACTCTCACAAATCACACATTAACAATCAATCACCACCAATTCATATTCCAACTATTACCTAATTCAAACAGACTATTCTTAGTGAGTAAATTAGTCCATATGACGAACTTGTGTTTGTTGTCCCAACATTGTTTGTTGTCACTTAGTCTTTTTTTATGATTTTCAACAAATTTTTGTTGCTTGATTCATCCAATCCATTATCTCGTGGACAATAATTAGAAGAGTGAGAAATAATAGTACCACAATCAATTCAAAATCTCCCCAACTCAATTGTTCTAAATGACCAAGCATTATCTATTGTGATTTTGGTTGGACTACCAACTTTGGTGATGATCTTCTCCTCTATTAATTAATGATTAGTTTGTTGGTTGCCTCTTTGTGGGTATTTCCTCCATTGACCTAGCGAAGTGATTATCATCGTGACGATCCATTTGAAACCATTGCTAAAAAATTTATGGAACTCCTTGATAATATCCAATCCCCGCCTATAAAAAGGTATTGCGCAACACTTCCATGAGATCTTAAAGTGTTCTCTGCATAATCAATTGTGAAATACTACCATGAGCTCTAGTTTCTTTGTAGAATTCATAAACCCAAGTATCAAACCATATAGATTTTTCCATTCCAATCTATCTTGGGCAAGACAATGCTTAGTTGTAGTCAACCTCAATGCTCTTTTGTTATGGTCTAGCAAGTGATTTGGGCAACACAAATTCTAGAAGTAATAAATAATGTCCTTGTACTATTTGTGTCACTATAAATCTTCAAAATCCACCAAGGTCATATTAGGCTAGGTTCACCTCTAAGTTGTATAGCTTCTTCATTTTTTTGTGTCAACAATTTGACCAATCCTCGACCCTTCATGAATTTGGCAAGGCTTGACCTATAAATCATACCCTTGAATCCTTGATATCCAATTTCCTATTTTACCTAGACATTCCCATTGATAAAGGATATCGTTCACCATTGGAAGAGGGAGAAATGCCACAATCCTGGTATGTCCAATATAACTCCTAAAATGCTTCAAGGCTTTCACTAAAATATGGGTCTATTTCAACTTCTCTAAAGACTATACTTATAAAGGCTACAGGTTGCTCCAAGTTCTCACTAGTCCTTTGTAAAGGCATACCAAAATTTTTATCCTTTGATGCAAAAGAGAAAATTTTAAAATCATGAGAATAATTAGGAGTTACCAATAGCAATGTTAAAACAATTTCATCCTCAATCTCTTGAAAGGATTCCATACTTTTTTTACTCTATATGGACTCTTCACCCTTCTTTAGCATGGCTGAAATAGGTTTGGTAATCACAATGAATCTTAGTATGAACCCCCCCCCCCAATGAAGTTGATTTGGCCAAAGAATAATCACATTGCCTCCTTGTCGAAAGGTAATGGTACTTGTTGAATACCTTATGTTCACATTGGATCAATTTTGACACCATCAATCAATTGTGACACCATCGATCAATTGTGACGCCATCTTTGGATACAATGTGGCCCAATAATTTTCTTTCATTCACCCCAAAAACTGACTGCTTGGGGATGTGAGAAATTCCATTCTTTATGCATTTTTCGAACACTTGGCTTGAATTGAAAAACATATACAGTCCCATCTTTAGAAAATTGTGAAATCATCATGATAAATCACATTAATCTTACCCATGTGTCTTGAATGCATAATTCATAGCACTATGAAAATGTGGATACGACATTTAGAAACCTCAATGACATCCTAAGGTACAAGAAAGTCCCCCATTCTTGATGTTCCTCATGTACAAGCCTCTTATTATACCTTGAAAAACCATTCTACATAGACATAATACCTTATCTTTTGACCTTTCATAGCAAATGCTCCATATTTGGAAGTCGATAATTGTTTTTGAGAGACCACTAATTCAAATTCTTGAAGTGAATAGGAAACCTAATTYCACCATTATTTTTAATTGGCACCAAGTTGGCCACCCATGATGAATGTCTTGTGGGGGCAATAATTTGGGGCTTGATCATTTTTTGCAATTCCTTATGTATAAATTGAGCTAGTTTTGGATTGTATGCCTTTTCTTTTCTATGAAGAGTTTGACCTATACGAGTGTTAAATAAATGGACACTATGTTGATAGAAAACCCCCCCTCAAGAGTACCGTGACAGAGGCACACCCTCTAAAGGAGAGGTCTAGGGTGTCAACACTTGTAGGTAGACACATGCTATAGTGGAAGTGTAGTTAGAAGATCCCGAAACTAATATCTTGACCCTAGAGACTTAGTCTGATGACTCACTCAAGGGTGTCGACCAGTTGTTTGGAGACACAAATATTAAAGAGACAGAGGTTACAACACTCCCTAGTCGAGGAGCCATTCCACGACAATAGCCACCCCATGCATGTTCTAGTCCTAAAAAGGTACATTCTTATTTTCTAGTGATTAATAGTTTAGTTATGATTAATAATGTAACACAACAATGAGTAGTAGGGACTAGTGATGGTATGGAGTGTTGTAGGAGAATCTCTTTGTGGACAATTAGATTTCCTCAAAGAGCTAGACCCTAACTCTAAGACAAAAAGTGCTTAACGTGGACACTAAATTCCTTTCAAATCTATACAAACTAACACATGAGAAGGAAGGAAATTAGTAGTATCTCTTTATCGATGTTTGTCCCTACATGCTCCAAATCGAGCTCCAAACTCTCGCTCCTCGCTGAGTCCTGTAGACAAACAAAGTACGACCACTTCCTACTCTACTGATATTAGCTTGAAAACAGATCTATCTATCAATGATAAGTTCATGTAAGATCAGGCACAAACTAGAAAGAAATAGGCCAAGCATGTCATATTAATGAGAATAACGACATCAGTACTTACAATTGTAGATGAAAATGCGACAGCTTCATCAAGTCCCCTTCGTCTAACCCTTGCTCGAAACATCCACAACCTGGATGATAGCATCTTCACTGATCACTCTCCTTTGATTTACTATGTGTTTCCTATGAGATCATAGGTTTCATGATAGAAATTCTTCCTTCTTTTCACCACCATAGAGCCTTCTTATATAGGTTAAGAGGAGCTTAACCTCTTGAGTTATCTTTGGAACAAGTTGAGGAATTCCCTCCTTAGATCAAGGATCTCTTGATGGAACCAAGAATTCGAATGCAACTGCCTTCCAAACTTGAAAGATCCTCCCCTTATTCTCCTCAACGGGACAACTACTACCTCAGATTAGATAGCGCTCCCTCAAAAGGGACATCAGAGCGCTATAGCGCTCCCTAGGCAGCTTGAGGGGGGCGCCAGCGCTCCAAGGATGGATAATGCTCCTTCAGAGGGGCAGATGGGCATTATAACGCTCCTTGAGACCTTATAGGGGAGTGCCAGTGCTCCTAAGGTTGATGTAGGGGAGCGCTCACCCTCAAAACCTTTGTTTAAGAGCTCTTCTTAGGTGATAAATGTTCTTGGACTTTAGTTAATCATTTCCCCTCCTCCAAATCAAGTGTATGAGATGTCTTAATTGCCTCCTTAGTGTCATTATTATGGTAGTATGCTTGAACAACATTTGCGACACTTGTGAACAACTTGCAACACTTGTGAAAGATGTAAGGAACATGCAACACTTGCGACAGTTGAAAGGATCACGCAACACTTACGACACTTATCGAAGTGAGAAATATTGAGGTGTAACAGATTGCCCCCCAAAGTATGAAGTTAGAAGATGTGAACTGATAACTGAAATGATTTGTAGACGTTCTAGCAAGGGTATAGACTCGGAGAACCTGACGGAAGCTACACACAAACATCCAACAAATATCATGACATATTTCAAAACCCAAGGCAAGCATACCTATGCTTGGGTGATCAAGACTTTCAAGATATGGATGCCATAAAAAACACTGCGGATCCATAATTGTATTGATAAGAAGGTATAGCCACCGAATATACAATGTGGATCTATACTCTGATGACTTGGACTAATCGTAGCCACGAAGAATACACAGTGGATCTATGAGATGACAAGACATAGCCACCACCAATACAAAGTGGATCTATATAATAGTATATGTATTATTTGTCCAATAGAAACTCCTTTGAAACTTGGGGAAAGCATATATCAAAGTGATCACTCAACCCAGGGTCTTCTTACCAATCCCAATATGGTATGAATATAACCATGTGAATAGATATCCTGATGTCGAACATGGCAGAAACCACTTGATTACTGGTCAATGGTGTGAACCGTTAACAAGTGCGAGGGAGATCACCATTAATGTCAATGATTCCCAAGGTACCCTAGTACATTCCAACGAATGTGAATGGATGATCTAGAGTCGAACATTTGTGGAATCATCTGATCAGAGGTCAATGATGTAAACCTATTGTCGAATGTGAGGAGGCCTTCCATTTAGGCATGCAGGTCCCAAAGTACTAACTGGTTTCTAAGCCTGATTCTCGGATAATGTGTTGAAGTCGACAGGAATAGACTTTCCGAGGGAGGGCCTTGATGTATCCGCCATCAACGACATGAAATGACCACAGAGGTGTAATTGGTAGATCACACGGACATGGACTGACACAGGTTTTGAGGCAAGATATTTGGGATGGCTAACTCTCGAGGAGGATACTTCTCTTGAACACTGAGGCACAACAACAAAACATGACATGGACCAAAACTATGTGGTGGATACTGTGACTTGTGTTGGGTGACCCAAAGGAATGAAAGGAACTCGAAGGATTGGCTCAGTGCAGAGGTTTAGCGGATTATGATGCGTGTAAATGACAAAGTGCCGTGTTCAAGGGCGACTCTAAGAATTACTGGATAATGTTCTCAAGAGACTGCTTGGCTTGCTCCTTTCAATTTTTTCCTCCATCTAGATAGACAAGTACCTCTTTTTGATTTGATGAGATCGAGGAGGATAACACATGCTCGATATAACTCACCTTCGGTTATCCTCTTCCTTTATTTAATGAACAGGAAGAAGTAAGGGATCGGTCCCGTATGGGCCTGTCAATGTGTGTTTTAACGAGTCCAAAGACAGAAAACTCGAAGGTTTTTTGAGATTATAGAGTTTTAAAAAACACTTAAAAGAGAACTCTCTCAGTTCCTTTTTTGTACAGTAGTCTAACGAGACTGAAAAGAGATAAACTATCACTTGAAAGACGCCCTTTCTGACCCTTTAACGAGTGTGAAAGGAAGCAAGGTCACTCGACAATCTTTTCATATTGAGAGAGTCTGAAAAGGGTTTAAATATGACTCTAGGGGGGTTCCTTTTTCATGTGTTCATGTATCCGTATGGGTCCGAAAAAGAGATAAAAGTTTACCCGGTTGCGTTCTCATATTGTTGATCTTGATAATGAGCTAAGACTATGCTTGTAAGCGCGACAAGGTAAATAATCCATCAGAACTGCCAGGAAACCTGCGATGCCAAAACTACAAACCAGGGGTTTAGTGAAGCCATTATATTGTTAGAGAAACCCATAAATGACTATACCTTATAAAAAATGGAAATTTATAAATAACAATACGATGAAAATTTCATTTACCATTTCATTTTGCATAAGGATTTTGGAGTAGTGGAGATTCTCATTTTGAGGTGGATCTTGTTTTTCTCGCTGTCGGAGCTACGGTTGACCGTTTTTCTTGCCGTTCAGACCAGGTATATCTTCATCTCTCCTTCTTTCAATTACATGGTTTAATATTCATTTTCATAGCATTATTTAATTTAAAATATGAAGCCCTAAGTTACCCCAAATAGAACCAAATCGGCCTATTTTAAAAATGATGAAAAAAGGGGATTCCTTTTGCAAAAACGTTCTAGAAGGGGATGCCCAAGATGCCAACATCTCAATAGATAATTGGATGGGTCATTTTTGTTAAAGAACCCATGAAAAAATCCCCACATATTCCCACACAGCCATAAAGAAATCGTTTGCATTTAAAAACGCTTCGTTGTTGTATGATAAATATTGAATGGCTAAGAGAGGGCGTAGTGATTGTAAAAGAGGGTGTGGTCACTTTAAATGATGTGCATTAGATTTCATATTTTTAGATTGCTTTTGAAAATTGACGAAATGCCAAAACATTGAAATAATGAATTTCTTTATTCATTTTGTTTTGTAGGTGATTTCGGCGACCATGATTGAGTGGAAAGAACGAGAACATGATATTGATGACTTAGCTTCCTTGCAGAGTCCCCGTACGCGGGCCACATTGCGAGCTTGTGGCTTACTCAAATTCTTCAAGTTGTAAAAAATGAAGAAGGAGGTTTTGTTGCTTGAGCATATGATCAGCCTATGGGATGTTGCGGAACAAGGATTCTGGATTGGAACACAGATTCTAACCACTGAGTTAGAAGATGTGTATTTCTTGACTGGCCTCTTGAAAATAGGGGTTCCCATATCTTTTTCTAGGCAGAGGGAACTACTTGAGCAAGTGGACGTGTATATGGCATGTCACTATGTCCCAGGAGCAAGGTTGGTAGGGGGTAGAATCCCTATCAATGATATCCAAGAGTTGCCCCTACGGTCTATACTATTTTCCATCACGAGCATGACGGGCAGTAATAGGGAACATCTGGCATCAAGATTGCAGGTGGCTTATGGTGTCCAGTGTTTGGAACCAACACTATTCAATTGGAGTGCAGGGTTCCTTCGAAACGTGAAGGAACAGGTTTCACGATGCCGGATGGGACAGAAACAGTTTGGTTATGGCTCTTTTCTTGTCTCATTTTTGTTGGAGCACATCCCGCAGATGCAGCCTTAGATAGCACTGGCGGTGCGACCAGTGGACGAACCAAGGATGGAGAGGTGGACCAGTCTGTCTCCGAGGCTAGTAGCGGAGTCAGAGTTCCGTTTCACTGGACATTTCTTTGCCTGGCTGAGATGACAGTATCTCTGGATAGAGGACTTCCCATATGATGAGGTATATTTCCGCAGGAGCATGGATTTGATTTTACCCGTGGGGGAGGACTAGGATGTGTCAGGGAAGAGACTGAGCCATACCTTGTCTAGTTTTGTTTTTTAAGTTTTTGATTTATATATATATATATATATATATATATATATATATTTTGGGGTATGTAGACGAGTTTTTAACAGATGTATTGTTTTCAACATGCAGACAAGGGAGCAGTGCGCCCGACTGATATACCAATGCAAGGATGTCGTGGGGTGTTCCGGTTGCAGTAGATCCGACAGTACCAGTGATAGGTCTTTGGGAGGTTGAAAGAAACCTCCAAGGCCTCACGATGGGAATTCCTCCTCTATGAAGGGGAGAAGTGCCTTTACATCTACAAAGGAACACTATGGGAGTGACAGAGAATGTAAATTCTCTGCTAAGATGTGTAGTGCTTGCGGTGATATGTTACTCACAGCACAATGTAGTGCAGAGAGATTAGAGTCTCTCTGGTGATCATTTTTTGTATGCCTTGTCAGGTGACGTTGTAGGGGTTTAGAGACCCGACATTTTTCTCTTCTACATACTTTTTGATGTAATCAAAATATTTCAGTCACGCCATATATATATATATATATACAGTTTTGGATTTTTACAGTGCCAATGATTTATACATGATGATGTTTGTGTTGTGTTTTAATATACATGTAATGTACAATTTTTCTTTCCTTAAATATTATATGTGGGTGAGATACCGATCCATGATATAATTAGCTAACAAATCTAAAACACTATTAAGTTCTCTTGGGATGTGTCTATATTCAATGTAATCGAACATTCGTTCAAGGCGGTGAACTTGTAGGTGGAGACATAGTAGGATAGGACTACGGATAGCGTAGATACGGTTGAGTTGATAGACCACGAGTTGGGAGTCTAAGTAAACAATGATACGAGAGATACCTAGGGAGGAGGCTTGGGTCAACAGTTTGATGACAGCATGATATTCTGCCATGTTGTTGGTTGCTGGTCCTAAGCAGATACCTCCTGAACTCACCGCCTCGTCAAATTGGTAAATAACCCATGCTGCTGAAGCAATGTTTCGGGTATGTCGACTAGCGCCATCCATGAACCCAAAAAAGATAGGAAAGGAAGATGTCATCTGCGGATGAAAATGCAAGCACAGTCATGAGTGGCAACAGTGAAGACTTGAGCACATGAAATAAAAAGACACACCAAACTAAAATACAATAATGTACAAAGTACAGATGCTAGGTGATCTAGGCATAGTACTTTTTAAGGTAAAGTCTGTTCTGGGGATCTCCTAGGGAAATTCCATCATGATCTACTAATTCATAGACACCTCTATGTAGGACATGCTTCATGATGTAAGGACTGTGCCATATGGGTTCTAACTTTCATGTCCCCAATTTATCATGAGCTTGGTCATAAACGAGGACTAAATCTCCTTCTGCAAAAGTTTGAGGGTGGACGAATTTGTCGTATTGACTCTTAATTCGTTTCTGATGTGCCTCATTAATAAGAGCATCATCACAACGTGTTTCGTCCAGCTTGGATAGATATAAGAATCATTCTTCTTCAACAAAAGTATGGGGTAGGAGTTCTACTTTAAGTTTGAGTGATGGAATCTCACACTCGATTGGTAGAATGGGTTCAATGCCATATACTAAATGGAAAGGAGTGAATCCAGTTGAGGTTTTCATAGAAGTGCGATAAGCCCAGAGAGAAGAGAAAAGTTGTAGATTCCACGATGTATTGTTTTCCCCTACCATGCGTTGGATCATGGTTTTCAGGACTTTGTTGATAGCCTCAACTTGTCCGTTGGCCTGCAGATAGTAAGGGGATGAGTTTTCATCACGAAAACCCAATTTGACATGTAACTCGATCATTATCTGGTTCTTGAAGTGTGCACCATGATCAGTGACAATGGCACATGGTACACCAAAATGATTTATGATATGGTTGAAAAGAAACAGAGTTGCAGTACAACCATCATTCAGGAAGGTAGGCATAGCCTTAGCCCATTTGGTGAAGTAGTCGTTGACGATGATGATATAACCGTGCCCCCTGGCTGAGGAAGGATTACATTGCGTGAAATCGATACCCCACTTGGAAAAGGGGCCGATGGTGATAATGGGGTGCAGTGCAGTAGGGTGGGTGCGTGCCTTCTTGTTAAAGACTTGGCAGGGTGGGCATTTTTTGACGGCCTCAATGCAATCTTTGAAAATCGAGGGCCAAAAGTAGCTGGCACGTAGGATTTTTTGGGTTGTGGCCATCCCGGAAAGGTGACCGCCATAGGTACCAAGGTGACAATCATTCAAAATGCATTCAGCCTCCTCGTGAATCAGACATCGTCGAGGGATGGTGTCAATGCTAGGGAGATACAAGGTGTCGCCAATGATGAGATAATGACGAGAGTGGTGACAAATGCATCGACGCTCTTCCCAAGAAATGTTGGGTTGAAAACGTTGGGTTTGAAGGTAGAGGAGAATGTCTCCATACCAAGGATCAGAGGTGCTGATGCGGAAGAGAGATTCATCAGGGAGAGAATCTCTAGGTTCAATGTTTTCATCGGCACGAGGGAGAGCACAGATAAGCTCTGCAAACACTAGAGATTTTTTGGATTTGGCCTTCGTAAACTCAAGATCAAATTATTGAAGAATAATGATCCATTCAGAATATTTTCCCCAAAGTAATTGATGTGTCAATACGTGTTACATGGGGTTGGATTCTGCAATCACCGCAGTGGTGCATAATAAGATGTAATGGCATAATCTTTGGATAGAGATGAAGGCTCCCAGAGCCATTTTCTCGACATGTGAATATCAGAGGTCAGGTCTAGATAGACTCTTGCTAAGATAATAAATCACATGTTCTTCTCCGTTGGGGTCCTCTTGAACTAACACCATCGCAATAGTGGAAGTGGAGGTGGCCAAGTAAAGGATATAGTCCTTTGTATAATACAGAGGGTGTAACAAGGGAGCGTCGGTCAGGGCGTGCTTGAGAGCATCGAATAACCATTGGGCAGTGTCATCCCAAATGAAAGGGGTCTTTTTTTGTAGTAACCGCATAAATCCTTTAGTTATCTCGGCGTAGTTTCAAATGAAACGGTGGAGGAATTTTGCTTTGCCTTGCAAACTTTAGAGTTGGATTAAATTGGTAGGTGGGGGTAAGGCTAGAATGGGATTAATATTTAGGGGATCCACCCTGATCCCATCTTTGGAGACAATGAAGCCGAGGAGTCAACCAGATTCGACAACAAAAATGCACTTGTGTGGGTTCAAGCGAATACGGTAGAACCGACATCGAAGAAAAATCGCCCGTAGGTGATCAATGTGATCAGATTGATTTGATGAGTGGGTGGGTAAATCATCGAGGTGAGTCTCTGCGATATGCTTGATGTCATGGAAAACGTACGACATGGTTCGCTGGAAAGTAGCACCAGCATTTTTGAGGCCAAATGGTAACTTTCGATATGTGAAAGTTCCCCATGGGCAGATAAAGGCTGTCTTATGTTGATCAACAAGTAAGATTTCAATCTGGTTATACCTAGAAAAGCCATCCATGAAAGAGAATATTACACTCCTTGCACAATTATTGATGATTTGGTCGATGAAGAGCGTAGGGTAGTTGTCCTTGGGACAAGATTTGTTGAGATCTCAATAGTCAACACAAACATGGATGGTCCCTTGTTTTTTGGAAACCAGAACAAGGTTGGAGACCCATTCTGTCAAAGGGGCAGGATAGATAAAGCGAGATTTTAGAAGTTTTTCAACTTTTTCCTTTATAGCTGCAATTTTCATGGGATGAATCAGGCAAAACTTTTGTCGAACAGGTTTCACGTCAGGGTAAGTCTTGATTTTGTGCATGAAGATTGAAGGGTCGATCCCTAACATTCCCTCATAACTCCGAGTGAAGACATCACAGAATTCTTTAAACAAAGCGGTGTAAGAGACCACTTCCTCGGGTTTGCAATTAGCACCAAGATTAATGTTTTCCACGACACCTTCTTTGATCGAAATATCAATAAAGATTGTAGTAGAGATGTTACCCATATTCCCCTCAGAGAGAGTATCTTGTGTGAGGATAGGAGATTGCAGAGCATCGGTAATATCGGGAGGGAAGATAGAGTGTATGTCTTGATGGATTTCCTCCAAAGGTGGAAGAAAAGAGGATCGATAATGGTTATCATCCCAAGGCAGATCATCAGTGCTAAGAATTTCCATAATAGATTCATCAAAAGGAAAAATTTGGGGAATGTAATCAACGACAGATGATAGGGAATCCAACCATAAGGGCACCGAATAGGCATCCGGTGCCAGTAAATGTGAATTGTTCGAAGAGGGAGAGGCAGATTGAATAGCTACGTATGTGGCCTCGGGTGGGCTAAGTGGCATAGTGTCACCGAGCACATCAAATTCCAGAGGACTAGGTACAATCTAGGGGTCAGATGATTCCAAGGATTGATAAGGCATAGTTGAGATCATATTGACGAAGGAAATATGATGCGCGGTAGGTGGAATTGGTGTAGGGAAAGTACCCATAAGGCTAGAATCTTTCAATAATCCAACACCAATGCTTTCATATGTAACTGGGTGGTCTCCCAAAAAGGGAATGTTGTTGGTAGCAGGGATGCGAGCATCGGGTGTACAGAAATCAAGTTGATTAACGGTAACAATTTTTCCTTGATGGGGGAATTGTACACATCGAAACACCGACGAGGTGACGATAGTCATAGCGTAGAACCAACTTCTTCCAAGTAGTAGGTTGTAATCGAGGGAAGCATTGACCACCTCGACATCAATGGTAACAGTTTTACCACCCAACTGAACGACAAAGGATTGTAATAATCCATGGGGATGAAAACCTCATCCATTGAAAGCGCATAACATTGTAGAGGATTTGTTAAGGGCAGGTGATTTTAAGCCTTTCCAACAAGCTAAGGACATGACACAAGTAGAGGCTCCCTCATCTAAGATAGTTCGGTGGATTTGTTGACTGTGAACAACAACATTGATTTGAAAAGCTAACTGGTGGGAGAGTCGCAGTTGATGATCATCCATATTAAACATGAGGTTGTTTGATGACTCAGGATCAAAAGTGCCAATAGTGGATAAGAGCATTCTACGTTGGCTGGGACAGTGTTGTAAAACTTCCAAGGTGGACATAGAACACGATGCTTGGGACAAATATTCTACAATGTTGTAGTTTTGGGCAGCCTGTGAATTAGAATTGAAGGTAGATTTCTGGATGGTGCTCTTAGGAGGGCATAAGATGGAGTTAAACAAAGTTTTCTCAATCTGAAGTGGCCCGGATGGAGGGCTAACAGACGGAGGGTTAACAAGGGATGGTAACGGGTCCGGTGAAGGAACGTTAGTAGTCTTTGACTTATCAGGTTTAACTGACGTGTCATATGTTGTAGAGTGAGTGGTTAGATTAACCCCATTGAACACGTAAATGTGGTCACTTGTCGAGGCTTCATCATGGGATTGGTTGGAACTGCCCCCTGCGGTGGGGGTTTCAGAAACCAAAGATTCTTGCTGTGGAAAAGGCTGAGTAAGCACAGCGGGTTGTGAATTTCCCTTGAAAATCTTGGCCACTTCATTGCGATGTGGACAGTCTTGGGTGTAATGATCGTCACCACAAATGAGACATGGGAATTTCAGTTTTCGTTGTGGTTGTTTTCCGGCAGAAGGGGTTTCCGATTAATTTTTTGGTTGTTCATTTTTATTTTTTTTCTTTTGTTTATTTCTCGCTTTATTCTTGCCCCCAGGTTTTTGTGAAGGGGTTGATTGGACCGCATTCACCTCAAAGACCTAAGTTTGAGGGGGGGTAGAAGAGGGTGCAGTCGGGCTGGGAGTAGCCATCGAAGTGGGTCGCTGAATCGTTCCAGTCGACTGGGTAGTAGATTGGGTTTTGACGGAGCCAATAACTCCATCTGTGTGGGAAGCAGACGATGGTTTGGATGGACTGTTAGTGGCACGAGTAGCATTCGGTATCAACTCATACAGAGTACCGGATTGTGAATAGACTAAGTCTAAGTACTGAGCTCGGGCAATGGCTTCTTCCTCAGTAACTACACCACCCATGGCAACATCACGAGCAATATAGAGTAACAATGATTTAGTGAACCATTCCACTAACAATTGGTCAGGAATGACCGCTTTGATTAGCCTTCATCATTGTCTCCATTCATGAATATGATCAGAGATATGTATGGACATTGTCTAATGAAGGGAGGTTAATAGTTCAATACCCATCTCATACCGAATGGGTAGTTGGAAGTGTGTGAGGAAGGACATGGCGAGGGAGTTGAAATTGTGAAAAGATGCATGTGGTAGTTCAATATACCATTTTTCCGTGAAACCCGTAAGCGTTCGTTGGAAAAGACGCAAATGTATAGAATCATCCATGAGGGAGTAGGATGAACACCACAAATGGAAAGTCATCACGTGGTTGTTTGGGTCTTCTCTAGACTTTTCGTTCAATTTTGGGATATCAGAAGGAAGTTTAGATGGAATAGCTGGCCAAACTGAAGAATGATAAATAGGATCATTTGTTAACCAAGACAAGTCTGGAAGGTCTAGGGTAGCCAGAAAAGGTAGTTGTCAGTTAACCAGTGGGTAATGCTGGTGTGGCATGGGGACACTAGTAGGGCCAATCACTGGGTTATGTGGATAATTGTAACTAGTGGGCTCTCTTGTATGAGGTTGGTGTTGACCAGTGTACATAGGATTTGAGGTGTTTTTAGAAGAATGTGTGAGCAGAGGATAACTGGATGGGTTTTGAGGGTTATAGGTTGGGTTTGGCATTTGTCCATAAGGAGGTTTTTGTGAAGTCTGAGAATTGTGTCCTTCTGAGAACTGTGGGTTTCCTAGAAAAGGGATGTTCTACAGATTATGTGTGGTAGACACATTTTTACCATGTGGTTGATGGTAGACTCCAGATTGAGGTTGCGCCCCAGCGTGAGGGTGTCCCCCAAATGGAATTTTTCCTCCGATGGGAGGATGCCCCCCAACTTGAGGGAGAGTTCCCAAAATTTGAGAACCAGACGTAAATGACTGACTGGTGCTACCGAGCGGATTAGGACCACCAAGACCAATCCCCTTGGGTTGTTGGATAGGTATGGAAACTCCTGACATAACTTGGGTAGTAGTGGCAGTGAAAGCATTCAATGCTCTGTATCCAAAAGGGAGTGATGATGTAGGTCTTGGTGTTACAGGTGTGCCAATCGCATCTTGGTTGACCACCCTGTTACTGGTGGGAATAGTTGGAATGTGCAGGACTATGGTAGAATGGGCCATCTGGAGGGGAAGAGTATACCTTAGGCCAACGGATGGTATGTTCAGACCAATGGGTGGTGTGGCTATAAAAGTGGTGGTACTGGTAAAATGGTTTAGGGGTATGGTGTAGGAAATGGGTGCGTCAGCATCCATCCCTATTCCATAAAGGTCTCACACCATGCGCGGTGGACATCAAACAATGTCTGCAGTCCAAAAAGGGTCATCGGCTAAAGGGTTTTGATGAGACCCAGTCAGGATATTAGAAGGATTGACGACGACAAATTCCCCAGCGGAATTCAGTTGGAGGACACGTCGTTCATATCCCTCCGAAATGCGGAAATCTTCCAGAGACTCTAAAACAATTCAAAAATTCTCTAAAGGAGTGGGAACTTCTTCCTAGGAAGTGGTAGTGTCTTGAACCTCTCTCTGTTGAGGAGATTCATCCATAGAATGAGGGGGTAAAGGGTTGTTTCCTTCCATATTTTCCTAAGGAAGTCCCTTTAGCCTCTGCAAATGGCATGGAGGGTCGATGTTGGCTAAAAAGAGTCGGCAACTACCAAAAAGAAATAGCATACGCTAATAAAATCTAAGAATCACAACCAAGCAAACATGACCTTCTCTCGATGACTGTACTAGTTGGTGATGAAATCCAACGTCACGTGATCAAGTCTAGAAGGGGTGGGGATAGGGTGGAACAATTACAATGGTGACCTGCTTAACGAACTTACGCCTTGGTGCAAGATTCCACGCAGTAATTATGGATTTCCCCTCCAAGGAGCCCAAGTGAGTTTGACTAATGTCTTCTCTAGGTACAGTGAGACTTCCCTTCACTGTCACCTTGTGTAAGACCCTAAAGATTATGGCCACTAAGGTTACCAATTCGTAGTCAGCCTTTGGGCGAGAACAGTCGACAGTCCGATCCGAATGTACGGGCAGGGTATTGAGCCCGAAATCAACTAAAATTCTTCCATGCAGTAATTGTGGATTTAACTTTAAGTGATCCCCATAATAGGATCTGACCACCACAATCAGTTAAGCCACAGAGGGATAATCTCTGTGACTCACCCGAATGCGACCTCGTGCGTAACCCCTATGTGAGAGGGGGATCCCAAGAAGACTTATACGATAATTGGATTTGACTCTCCTTGACTCAGGATGCTACTGTTTATTTTGAAAACTTTGGAGATTTATGCTCACAACCTAATCCAAAGTACTAAGCCTAGTCTATTGTTGGTGGAGGATCCTAGAAAAGAAAAATTCTAGATAATTTTTAATTAGTGTTCATTTCATAGTTGTTCTTTACTCAAAAGGGGTGCATGGAAGTGAAACGAATGGAATTATGAATCAGTCCCAAAAATGCATCAAAGATGATAAGCAGTCATTTCTTTTTGATGAACATCTATCTAAGGGAGAGAGAGAGAGTTCTTTTCACTAACAAGCACTAATAGGGAATGTCCTCAAACAAATTTTCTTCAAACAAATCCTGATGTGATGCTAAAACTTTTGAGATACCTTCTAACATGCACAATCAATCATGAAGATGCCTTTTTGTTTGCATATGAATAATGATTAATTCAAAACAATGCTCGTCTTGCTAATTATCTTCTTGGATGAATGAAAATTAGACCAACACAAGAAAGAATCATACAAACGATACACCCTCTCGTTGTGATCCAAACAAGAAGCGAAAGAAAAGAAACAATCAAAGAGAAATCAAACTTCACACCAAATGAAATGTCGAAGAACAATGATCTTAACTAAAACCAAATGAAAAGATCTGTAGGCCTTTGATGAGTTTCACCAGAGTTTTTCTCTCAGTCGAAAAAGGAGAGAAAGACAATGCATGGGTTTCAACCTCCAAATGGCAGAAAAACTCAAAAAACAATAGTGAAGAAGGATACAAAAAATCCAAACAACAAGATGTTTGTTCTTCAAAAGAGACAGATGTCAGAGTTGGAAAGGAAGAAGGATTGACTCACAAGGTGACCCAGCAAGAGAAACACATAGGTAAAACCCTAAAAAAAACAATTTTGGAAGGTTTATTGGCCAAAGGAGGGATGGTGCTCTATTGTCAAGGACAAGGAGCATTGTAGCACTCTGTGTAAGGCACTGAGGGAGCACTGGCGCTCTTTTAACATAGGGACAAGGGCACCAGGTTCAAAAAACCTCCTAAAAGTGTCAAAAATCCAAACATTGCAGTACAGTTTCGACAATTAGTCTAAGTGTGATCGGGTAGGGAGTCAATAAGCTCATGAAACCAGTCAAAAGAGGAGTGAACCAGTTCTAAAACAATCAAGGGTTAAAACAAGGTCTATCAGGAGAAATCAAAACAATAAGTTTTGATTTGAGGACTCCCTAGTGGAGTCGCTAGTTTTTGTTGTAGGAAAATCTCCCTGTAGATAGGTAGATTGCCTCAAAGAGCTAGACCCTAACTCTAAGACAGAAAGTGCTTAAGGTGGAGACTGACTTCCTTTCAAATATATACAAACTAACACATGAGAAGGAAGGAAAGTAGTAGTACCTCTTTATCGATGTTTGTCCCTACACACTCCAAATCGAGATCCAAACTCTCGCTCCTTGCTGAGTCCTGTAGACAAACAAAGTACGATCGCTTCCTACTCTACTGATATTAGCTTGAAAATAGATCTATCTATCAATGATAAGTTCATGTAAGATCAGACACAAACTAGAAAGAAACCGGACGAAAGTGTCATATTAATGAGAATAACGACAACAATACTTACAATCTTAGATGCGAATGCGACAGCTTCATCAAGTACCCTTCATCTAACCCTAGCTCGAAAGATCCACAAATTGGATGATAGAAGCTTCACTAATCACTCTCCTTTGATTGACTGTGTGTTTCCTATGAGATCATAGGTTTCATGCTAGGAATTCTTCCTTCTTTTCACCACCATAGAGCCTACTTATATAGGTTAAGAGGAGCTTAACCTCTTGAGTTATCTTTGGAACAAGTTGAGGAATTCCCTCCTTAGATCAAGGATCTCTTGATGGAACCAAGAATTCGAATGCAACTACCTTCCAAACTTGAAACATCCTCCCCGTATTCTCCTCAATGGGCCAACTACTGCCTCAGATTAGATAACACTCCCTCAAAAGGGACATCAGAGCACTATAGCACTCCCTAGGCAACTTGAGGAGGGCGACAACACTCCAAGGATGGATATCACTCCTTCAGAGGGGAAAAGGTTCACTATAATGCTCCTTGAGACCTGATAGGGGAGTGCCAACACTCCTAAGGTTGATGTAGGGGAGCTCTCACCTTCAAAACCTTTGTTTAAGAGCTCTTCTCAGGTGATAAAAGTTCCTAGACTTCAGTTAATCATTTCCCCTCCTCCAAATCAAGTGTATGAGATGTATTACGTGCCTCCTTAGTGTCATTATTATGGTAGTATGCTTTAACAACATTTGGGACACTTGTGAACAACTTGTGACACTTGCGAAAGATGTAAGGAACATGCGACACTTGCGATAGTTGAAAGGATTATGCGACACTTACGACACTTATAGAAGTGAGCAATATTGAGGTGTAACATGGAGAATAAAAGTAAAGTTCACCGAACTACAAGTTTTAGGAACCTCATATTCATATAGTAATAGAGTCCACAAGGGTTCACAATTGGTGTGACGATGGGTTATGTAAGATTACACCCCTTGACATTCATTGGGCAGAGAGAGGAGGATGCAAACCAACATTGGTTCCTATGTGAAGGTGTATGGAGTGCACTACAGACCTTGACTGGTAATAAAAAAATACTAGAGTTTTTGACGACCTTGTGGTGTTGTGCACTGTAATGGTACATAAAGTATGTGCAAACCACCCCTTTTGGGACAACTCAGATTTTCAATGAAACACGATTGCCCTTCTAGAGTGTTGCAGAGACAAAATACATTAAAGAACAAGAAAGGGAAAGTGCTTGGGAATATGCCCAATGATTCAAAGAAGTAATGAACTAGCTATCATTCTAGCTCCCTACATAACATCATGGAGTCCTTCTAATGACATGTATTCCCTTTATGCAACATAAAATAAATACTTTGGGAGAAGCATCGAGCAAGCAGTAAGGTTGGAAATAATAAGTTTGGGAAGCATATAAGTTTTGAGCAAAACCCTTTATGATAGTTCCAAGGATGGCACAAGTGTGGAACTAGCTCTCCTTCCTGATAGAACAACTCCATGAGTTGACTTGTGCTAAAGCAACATGAGAGTAGGTATGGTGCATCGGGTGTGAAAACAAAGTGTCACATAGTAGTAGATTTCCATATGTTGTGAAAAGTAGTGGGTTGTGTAACGGTAGGGTCGATGAACCATCGATTGCAAGTCGAAGAACGATGTGAAATATCTAAGGAATTTGGAAACCGCCCCTTATATTGATGCTCAATTTTGTAGAAGTATACCTCCACCCCAATGAACTTATATCATGAATTCTAGAAGACATCTACAAATAATATAGACCATTGTTGGGCTCTGCAAGCCTTAGTGGTTAGGTTTGATAAAACATAATTTATGGTGGAATAAGTATGACCTAGAATGGGTTGCGAGATTCAAAGGAGGTCAAGTGGGTGGAAAAAATGGCCTGATCATATGCTACAATTGTGATGAGATTGGATACATATCAAGACACTATCCTAACCCTTGTTAGTAGCGATGCGATCACTATTGCATTGTAGGCCACAATTCCAAAGATTGTCCAGATTTGATTGCAAAACAGGATGCTTGAAATGAGAGAATTGCTAACTTGGTTAATGCTAAGCCTCAATCAGATGAGCCCCATAAACATTGAAGACACACATAGCGACTCGTGGAGGAACAAAGATAGGGAACTAATAGCAGAACAAGGAGCCCCAATTTATCAAGGAAGTAGTGATAAAGGAACCAAAGTTTAACACCATGAAGTAGAAGCAATTTGTCAAAGAAGCATTGGAAATCATGCATGGTATAGGTGGCATTGCCATTGAATATTAAGGTAATATAATGCCCCGCCCCCAAATCATATCACACCTTCAACATTGGATACTCTTGGATGATGCATAAGCACTATATGAGTTCCT
>JZKD02S1672960.1:947356-963149 GCA_000966675.3 Picea glauca | reverse complement strand
TGGAAAGAAAAATACAGGTGGAGGATAAACCCCAGTTCAAGAATAGAAGAAGACGCATCTTTCAAAAATCAAGTGCTTTAATTGTCATACATTTGGTCACTATACTTCTCAATGTCCTCAAAAGAAAAGGAATGGAAATCAACACGCATCAACAACCGATGTTGATGAGCATCCACCATAAAAGAATACAAAGGAATCTAAGCTTGATGATATTGCAGATGAAGTTTAGAAATAATATTTCTTTGTCTCTGCTCTTACATGCACTACTAAAAATAGTAGTGATACCTGGTTGATAAACAGTGGTGCTTTTAGGAACATGACATGTCACCAAGATTCTCTTATATATTTAATAGAGAAGGACTCAACATTACAGGTTGAACTTGGAAACAATGCCAAGTATGCAGTAAAAGGTGTTGGAACAACATCGTTTCAACTAGAGTCTAGAGATTGTCTACACATGAGAGATGTATCATTTGTACCAGGTGTTATCACTCCAAGAACAACTTCCCACTTCTTGGTGATGCCATTCAAGGCTGTCCTCACCAACTCAGTCTTGTCCATTGCCTCTCCCACAACTTCCATTTCATCTCGAATCTAAGTGAACTTTGTGAGGTAAGTGACCACCAACTCTCCCTTGGCCATCTTCATGCTTCTCAGCTTCTCTCTGAGAAACATCTTCCTACTCTGGTTGTCTAACTGGTACAACTTTACTTGGGAATCCCACATTTCCTTAGCTGTCTCCTTGCCAGACAGATGTGGGATAATGTGGTCTTTAACTCCATCCATAATAATCCTCCTAGCCTTCACATCCTTCTTGAGGAAATTAGATTGTTGTGTTGGGTCTGCTCGTAGTACAAATTTCCCTTTAGCAATATCCCACAAACCCTTATCCTCCAGCAACAACACCATCCTCTCTCTCCAAGGACTGAATTTTGCGGCGCCCTCTAGCATGTATTCATACCTTAGGCTTGCCATTTGAGTCAACTCCTCTGGCTGCCCCACTTTCTCTCGTCACGTCTGACTTGCTAATTTATCCTTTCTGGTCTGCACAACAAGAACTTTAGCTTGTTCTATATTCAATGGTTAAGCTTTTATACCATGTTGATTTATCCTATAACTCAGACACTAACATTAAATGCCAATAATCCACTTAAATCATAAATTTATACATGTTGTTATAAATTTCAGAATTATGCAATTTACCTACAATTGAGTTATAACATTAGAAATTCACTGCAGAACCACATAGAACCAAGCACAACAATTACAAAAGACAACACATATAACTTGGAAACCCTAGTGTGGGGAAAATCAACAAAGAGGGGCTTTATTGGCTTCATAGGAAAGAGGAAAATACTGCAGAAAATACTCAGAAATTCTTACAGCAAATAGAACCAGCCTTTAATCAACAATACAACCCAGCTAAGAAGAGGTTGTACAACCCAACAATGTACAACTTGTATGACACTGTACCATACAACCTGTACGACCCTCTCTAGCTTAGAAAATTGGTTTGTTTGGCCTCAGATTTTCACCCTCTTGTTGCTGATGATGTACGACTTGTTTTGGCCCTTTTTCCTCTGCTGTATGATTTGTGGAATGGCCTCCTTCTTCATTGAAATATTCTTGTTGTTTTGTCTCTGATCTTCTTTGCAAATTATGCCCAACCAAAGTGCCCCTCTCAGCTCTGATATCCCTCTTATTAAGCCAACAATGCCTCAACTCCTCAGTGCCCTCTTCAGGTCACTTGCTCAACCTCACAAATGAGAATGTATGTCCAACTCCACCCTCAACCCCTTCTTTTATCTCACCTTCAACCCTCATTTACATTGAGATGTGTGCCCAGCCTTGGGCCTCAATGGTTGAGATTTGGGATGCCCCCTTTGGGATGGATCCTAGTCTCCATTAAGTGGTGCGCCCCCCCTTTGGACAGGGCCCCACACTCCACTAGCAGCCTCATGAGGTGTGCCTTATCTTCTTTGGCCCCACAAACCACTTAAGAATCAAACTTTTGCTGAATAGCCTAAGTCAGATTTAGGCTGAGATAATAAGGCTGATCTAGCTCAATTAAGGTGTCCATTAGATGGCCTAGGACACACAGGGACAACTGAGATACCTGCGAAGCTAAATATCTAGCACCAAGTTGGCTAATGCCAAGTTAACACTACTGTCCAAACCCCATATCATTAGGAAACACATCCCACATCTTTTTCTTTACCTCAACCACTCTTCTCTCTACCTATAAATAAGATGGAGGTTGGTATGCACATACACCACTAAGTCACCTGACACGATGACAAGGAGAAGAGTTCAACAGAAAAGTTTATACTTGAGTGAAGGGTACATTTTTATTGAGATTGTGACATTAGAGTTCAACGATCAATGCCACCAACATATAGGTACATAAAGGGCTTGGAGCCCTTGATTAAATGTCAGTTCCATACCCTCATATATGATAGAATTGAATGGGAACATTGCAATCCTACCAATCTTGAAATCCTGAAAACCAATCTTGAAATCCTGAAATGCTGAATTTTGAATGGGACCTAAAATTCTACTTTTTCCATATGAAGTCTAATGAGGTTGGAACCACTCTCAAACATCCTAAAATAATTAATGGTAATGTTAAAAATTTAAGAAAAATTATGAAAATGAAAGATGAAGGAGAATGTCACTTTGAAAATGAAAGATAAAGGAGAATTTCAACATTCTCCTTTATCTTTCATTTTCAAAGTGACATTCTCCTTCATCTTTCATTTTCATCCTTTTACTTTAAGAATTTAATATTACCATTAATTAATAGGGTGGGTGAAATGGAGGGGGTGGGGACCTCTTTAAATAGCATTAGTAAGGAAAAATAACCCTAAGCTACACACTGAAACACCTCACAACTGTAACTTGCATTAGAAAACATGAGCATGGGTCCTTTTTGTGTAGGACACGTGTCCTATTTTTAGGATACGCTGAGGGCATGTCTCAGACACATGTTTGGCACATGGCTTGTGAATAGGACATGTGACAAGCACGTGTTCGACATGTATCCTACAAAATCTAACATAACTTCATGGAGAATTAATAAGAGTTCTCATCCTTGAACCTTGTTCATGGATAGAATCCTAACATCCTTGCACCATGCCAAGCTACTCCCCTCACTTCCCCTTTTGGATCCCTTAGATTCTTGATTGCACCTCATCTTCCCTAACTTTATCTTACTCCTACATCACCTTCCCTTACCTTTTCCCATCACCACCTTCTCCTGTTGGCCTCCATTTCCTTTGCCTTGATCTTGGACCTTTAGGATACAAAATAGTCATTGATTCACCAACAAAACTATGGAAGCAATGAAGTATTTGTTAGCCCCATGACAATACTCTTGCTTTATTATGTAGGGCTAAGAGTGAGGAAGTTGGTTCATGATTCCCAACTTTCATTACAACATTTGGTGCCTCTATTCTTGGTGTTATTGTAAAATATTCCACTTTCGCCTCCTTTGCTTGGGTCATCCCAATGGTTTGTTAGCCCCATGACAATACTCTTGCTTTATTATGTAGGGCTAAGAGTTAGCAAGTTGGTTCATGATTCCCAACTTTCATTACAACATTTGGTGCCTCTATTCTTGGTGTTATTGCAAAAGATTCCACTTTCTCCTCCTTTGCTTGGGTCATCCTAATGGTTTGTTGCCATAATAGTGGAAACTCCCCCTTCATTGAGAATGAACAAGGGATCTCACCCTCAAATCTATCACGATAAACCTAAATCAAACACGTAAAGAAAACCAAGATAACTTTAGAGAGTTTTCCATATTTTATTGATTAAATGAGAAGTGAAAGCCTTCTTATAAAGGGTTACATACTAGTCAAGTCATTCCACTTTATGAATGTGTGATGGACCAATATACAAACTAAAGTGAAATAAAACATAAAAGTGTAAAATTTCTCAAAGTAAAAAATGACTTTATTAATGCCTATGTCTAATATCTAATTAACCATTATTATTTTGACATTTACTTTAACACCCTCCCTTAATGGTCAATTTACTACCTACACCAATCTTATACCAAAATATTGCATATTTGTTAAGATCCAAAGACTTGGTAAAGATGTCTATAGTTTGGTAAAGATGTCTACAGTTTGGTCATTTGTTAGACAACATTGTATCTCTATAGACCCATCCTTTACAAGTTGTTTTATGAAGTGACAATGTATTTTAACATGCTTGGTACACCCATGGAAGACTGGATTCTTAGCTAGTTTGAGCACCCCTTGATTGTCACATAATAGGGTTGTTGTGTTTGTTTGATGCATCTTCATGTTTAAAAGCATTTCCTTGATCCAAACTACCTCACACTCTCTTTTTACTTCTCCTTGATATTTTTCTACAGTCGATGAAAAAGATACTATATGTTGCTTCTCGTTGGTCCATGTGACTGCACACCAAGGCTGAAAACATACCTAGAAGTTGATTTTCTATCATCCATAGAACTTACCCAATCTGAATCTATATACCCACACAACCTAGGGTCTTTGCTTTTGGTGTACGTAATTCCAAATTGAAGTGCCCCTTTCACATATCTCAACACGCTCTTTACTATAGTCCAATGTTCTACTTTCGATGCTGTCATGAATCTGGAGATGAAGCTCACAATGTAGCTCAAATAGGGCCTAGTGGCTATTAGGTATATCGATCTCCCAATAGTTGTTTGTAGATTGACTCATTAACTACCTTAGAGTTAGTCTTCTCCATAGATGTAGACAAGATTTTGCAATTTGTCATTTTGAACATGTCAAGCACACTCCTGGCATATTTTGTTTGTGAGATAAAAATGTTGGTCCCTGTTTGTTGAACTTCTACACCTAGGCAATAATGTAGGAGGCCTAGACTAGTGAATTCAAAAGATTTACTCATATTAGATTTAATATGTTCAATAACACTTGCCTCACTACCTATAATAATGATGTCATCTTATATATATGACGAGTATAATGATATCATTACCAATTCTTTTGACATACAAATTGGAATATGAAGGACTCTATTGGAACCCCTATTCATCCAAGTACGTGTCAATTTTGATGTACCATGCCCCAAGTCCCTACTTCAAGCCATATAAACCTTTCTTTAGATTGCACACAAGATGCTCCTTCCTTGGAACTTGAAAACCCTCTGGTTGATACATGTAGATTTGTTCCTCCAAATCTCCATCTAGGAAGACATTCTTCATGTCCGTTTGAGGGACCTTCTAGTCAAATTGTGCTACCATGGCTAGAACTAATCAGATGGTGCTCATGTTTTGTGTAGGAGAAAAGGTCTCTTCGTAGTCAATGTCCTCTTGCTATGAGAACCCTTTTGCAACCAATCATGCCTTGTACTTGTCAAGTGTGTCATTTTCCTTGTACACCCATTTGCAGTTAGTAGATTTCTTCCTTGGTGGAAGATTTGTGAGATTCTCCCATTCAGTTTTCCTTGTTTCCTTCTCAAAGACATGTGGTTGATAAACTCCCTGAATATTGGCCATCAAAGAAAAGTTCATTGTGTTAGGTTTATGCTTTCTCTTGCCACTCAATGATCGCCCCTTGACCATTTCACCCACCCAAACATCTCCAGTGTTGATGTGCTACTACTTTGGCCTCATCTTGGGATCCTTCTCCAAATTAAATTAGTGTTGTCACCATGACTTGGGCTACTTGTACTTGTGTCATCTAAATGTTGATTCACACTGTCTACATCAAAGTTTGGAAACATTACCACCTTGGGAGACTACTCATGCTTAGAATATTCACCTATTTCAGGTGGAGATACCTAAATCTTGACACTTTAATCCTTAGCCATAATGGGCTACTGTACAGTAATTTTGATCTCTAGAGAAGATTTGAACAATTTATCCTCTTCATCAACTACAACATCTCTATTGAAGGTCAACTAGTTGTTGTTTGTTTATGTTTGGGCAACATCATAAATACATTCCACTAGATTAATAATTAATTATATGATTATTAATTATTAAATAATATTATTAATGTAATAATATAAATTTATAATATAAAGTATAAATATATATAACAAAATATAAAGTATATTTATATTATATGTATAATATAATATAAAGTATAAATATATTTATTACCTAAGGGACACATCTCTTCATGGATGGTCACCATGGTCACCATATGTTTTTTATATATAGAACACTCATCATTGTAATAAGATATTCATTCACATACAATATCATCTCTTATGAAAATTCAACAGTGTTAACATCAACCAACCTATAAGCTTTGTGACTGTCGTTGTTCCTTGTGATCGTTTGTTTCTTGATCTTAGGGCCTATTTTGGTTCTTTTCTCACTTAGAATGAATGCATATTCAGAACAACAATTTTTATGATGATTGACTTCGGGCTTTCCCCTAGATAATTTCTCGTCCGATGTCTTTTGCTTCATTGCCATTGTTGGATACCTATTCATCATATATACTTTTGTGAACATTGCCTCAACCCAAACCCTATTTGAAACACACCTATTCTCCATCATACACTTGGCCCTCTCTGTGATAATGCGGTTCTTCCTCTCAACCACTCCATTTTGTTGTGGAGTGAAGGGTGTAGTGAACTGTCTTTTTATCCTATGTTTAGCACAAAAGTTATGGAATTCTTTTGAACATAATTCTCTACCATTATTAGATCTACGAGTACTATTGTAACAACTTGACTCTTTTTGTACTAATTCTTTGAAATTTTTTAATTCATTGGGCACATTAGATTTCAATTTCATAAAGTACATCGACATTTTCCTATTGCAGTCATTAACAAAAAGAAGGAAAAACTTGGCGCCAGTGATGGTTGTTGTGTTCATTGGTCCACAAACATCTCTTCATGAATTGTGACTTTCTTTGCTCTCCAAACTTGTCCATCATCAAAAGGATCTATGTGTTTCATCCTTGACTAACAAACTCCTCAAACACCTTGTATTTTCTATTGAGTATCTGGAATTCCATCGACCAAATTCTCTCGAGTATAATGAGAGAGGTAGGTAAAGTTTAGGTTCTCATACTGCTGATGCCAAAGTATACTGATGTTCGATGGACTCTTGGATGCCAATCCATGCTCCTTGACCCGTCTGATGTCAAGGAGTTTGAGCAGTCCATGATCCTCCACACCAAGAACACTCGTCTTCTTGGTCTTTTTGTCAACTATGTAGCATTCATGATTGCTAAAGGTGAAATCTAGGTGGGGACAATGGCTCATAATCTCACTAAATGAGAGTAGATTAAGCTCCATAATTGGCACGTAATACACATTGAGGAAAATCAGCATGTTCTCTCCAAGAAAAATGTCCACATTCCCTTTGCCTACTAGCATGAACTCTTCCCCAGCATCGTACATCACTAAATCGTTAGAGGAACAAGTAGTGTATTGTGTGAACCAATCCTACATGTTGGTGAAATGTCATGATGCTCTTGAATATATGTACCAAGTAGATGACTTGGGTTGATTTGGTTATCTTGTGGCCATGAATGCATAGAACGATGACTCCCCCTCCTCTGTATGCTTTGTGACATGAGCCTTCTGTTGAGGCCCTCCCTGGTTGTTTTTTTGATCAACCAACCTCTTTTTGCAGTGGTTCTTTGTATGGCCCATCTTTCCACGGTAATGACATGCAATGTTTTTCAAACAATCAATTGCATGTTCACCATTTCCTTGCCCTTCCTTCTTGTCCTACTTGACTTTACCCTTGACATTGGCTGCAAAAGGCTTTTTTGTACACTTTGCTTCACTACTGCTACATAATTATTTCTTCCATTTGTCTCATTGTAAGGTCTGATTGTATAATGATTCAAACTTTAGGTAACATTCGTATTGCTGATGTTCAAGGTATTAATAAAGTGCTCATAAGCACGTGGTAAGTTTTTTAGCGCAATTACCATCATGTCCTCCTCTTCCATTTTTTGACCAATGGCCAACAACTATTCTTTACTATCCTTCCTCTTGAGTAAATTCTCCTACAATGATTCATTCTCAACTATCGTGATTGAAAACAACATATTATTCATGAAGACAACTATACACTTGTTCAAAGTCTCATGCAACTCTCATAAAAGCTTCCAAATTTCTATTGAATTCTTCCTTGTCTAGATTATTGCTTCTCTGTCTTGCTCATCATATTTTTCCTAGTCTTTACCCATATTTGTTGGTTGGGTATCTTTACCTAGGATGATATCAACCAAGCTCCTGTACTCAAATATGGTCAACATATGTTGCTTCCACATATTGTAGTTCTTACTAGAGAGTTTTTGGCTGCCTTTGAGCATGATGTTTGGTAAAGAGGCCATTGCTGCAAGTCAAAAATGTTGAAATATGTACTAAAATAGAATACAACACTGAAAATACATATTCTCCTCTCTCCGAACCTGCAATCTTGGAGTAAGAACACCTAGTGACTAACTCTAAATCCTTGTAGTATCCACATATTGCTGAAAAACACATATTTCTTATAAATCTACCCAAAAATAGCACCAAAACATAGACTTTGATAGATTTGCTAAAAACCAACATTGAAACGCACATATTTTGATAAATCTAATAAAAAATAACACCAAAACAATTAATTTCTCCTTGCATATGCTAGAAAACACAAAAACAATAGTTGAATCTCCAGATCTATGATTTGGGCAACGATACAGGTAGGAAAAGATTTAATATGCTTCCAAATCATCTGTATTGACTAGAAATCTGAGAAATTTGATTGATTAATCATCCAGTCAAATCATTTAGATCAATTTCTCGTTGAAAAAATCCTTAACAGTGTCTGTATAGTCTAGATTTTGATTGAATTGCTAGTACGTATAGTGGATCCATACTTGGTGGAACCGTACAATCGTATGGACTCTTTGGTGGGTAAAAATTTACCTAGTGGCTTGATATCCAACGTCGTACATGCTCACGTGCGATTGAATTTCTTGGTCCTAGTTCATTTCTCTTTGGTTGTTGTGATTGGTGATTGTACGATTGTATGAATTGGTTTGTATGGTCTTCTCCTTCAATTATTTTTGGAACCATGATTTGTAAGATTCCTTTCAAACAAATATTGCTTTGATTGAAAATTAAATTGATACTTGGTTTCAACGAAACCGTTTTGGCTTTTTGATGTGCTATTCTAGAGATCCTTAGATTCATCATTGTCAATAGTAGTCCCTGTTAATATTTTTGGTGTAACTACGGAAGATATTCTTGTATAGTGGTTTTGGTCAAACCTTTAAAATGTTATTATAGTTATATTGTACAAGTCGGCTCAACATGAATTATTATATTATTGGAATTTTACTTACAATTGTAAAACGCCCCATTGTGGCTAGTCGACCTTGTTTTATGGGTTAGTTAGGTCAAGAGTCATGTCTCTTCAAGAGACACTATTGTGTATAAATAGAGGATAGGTTCCTCTCATCTAGTCACAGACTCACACACTTCTCTTGTGCATCTTGGAGAGCATAAGAAGGTCTAACGCACAAGTCTTGGAGACTGGTTCTTTTGGTGTTTTGGTCTTGGTCTTTCTTGGAGAGGTATAGGGCATCATTGTACTGGTCGAAGGAATCTATATTGAGGATTTTGGTTACTGGGTTTTCTCCCACAAGAGAGTTTCCAAAGATAATCTTTGTGTTCTATTGTATCTGTGATTGTCTATCTTTTAGTGATCCTACTATAGTTTCTATTGGATTAAGTAATTGTAATTGTGTAACTAGAAAATTTAAAATTCCAACATGGTATCAGAGCATGCCTAAATATAAGCTAATTGTATATCTATAATCCTAAAAGAGAGTTGTTTTCAGTCTAGAGACAATTGTCGAACAATCCAAGACCATCAAGAGGTTTTCCCTAGCCTAGAGCACTTTTTTAGTGGACCAGTCTTCCAGTTTGTAGCTGCTACAGTTAGGGTTTCACCCAAACCCTAAGGTTGACATTTTTTCAGTTTGTGGGGGAATTTTATAAAGTAAGACAACCAAGCAACTCGCCTTAGCAGAGAACACCTATTGGTAAGTTCAGTCTTTCAATTTTGGTCATATTTTTGTGTGGTCTCGGGCAAGATGACTACCAGAAGAAAAATCGATGAGAAGATAAATGGAGTTGATAACTTCAGGGCCTAGAGGTATAGAGTAACCCTCCTTCTTGAATGACATGAACTGGATAAGTTCATTATAGACAAATTTCAAGAACCTCAAGGAGATGAAGCTAAGGAAAAATATAAGAAGGACATGGTGAGAGAAAAAATAATTATCATAGACTCCATTAAGGACCACCTTATCTATCATATATCATCATTATCTTCTCCAAATCAAATGATGGACACCTTAACTCGTCTGTTTGAAGGAAGCAACATAAACTGAAGAATGACTTTGAGATCTCAGTTGAAGAATGTTAAAATGAAAAACTCAGAAACCATTCACTCCTACTTCTCACGAGTGAATAAAATCAAGGAGGAGATAGAAGCCATTGGTGACACAATAGAAGGAGAAGAGATGGTGATGACTACCTTAAATGGCCTCCCAAGGTCATGGGATGCATTCATCCAAGGAATTTGTTCAGGGAAGAAGCTTTCCAAGTTCACTAGGCTTTGGGAAGATTGTAACCAGGAAGAAGCTAGGACAACTGTAAGAGAAGAAAATATGGTAGATGAAGATCAAGCCCTAGCCGCCCACACAAGGAAAGGAAAGAACAAGAAGGATCATTCTTTACCTAAGAAGTTTAATATGGGTCAAAGAGACAACTCAAAGATCAGATGTTACTTTTGTCAGTAATTGGAACACTTTGTTAGGGATTGCCCCCTCATTATGGAAATTAAGAATAAGAAAGAAAGTAAGAGGAATCAAGCTCACACAACTGAAGATGATGAGCCTCCCAAGAAGGTTGCAAATAAAAATGAATCAAGTGATGAGGATTATGTTCTCGTATCAACCCTCACAGGTACTGTTACTCATGGAAGTGACACTTGGTTGATAGACAGTGGTGCTTCCAAGCACATGACATGCTATGAAGACTCCTTATCTAACCTTATTCATAAAGATTCACCTCACAAGGTGAAATTGGGTGACGACTATCAGTGTCCAATCAAAGGTGTTGGAGAAGCTTCCTACAAGTTAAACTCGGGCAAGCCAATGAAGATGAAGGAAGTTCTCTATGTTCCAGGTTTAAAGAAGAATCTTCTCTCAATTTCAGCAATGGACAAGAAAGGATTTAGAGTAGAATTTATTGATGGTTAAGTTTTTATGTGGCCTAGAGGGAAGACCCTTGATGATGTAGTAGTGACTGGAGTTGAAGAAGGAGGTCTCTACACATTAAAAGGACATTTAGACTCTGTAATGGTTCATGATATTGTGAATCCCAGTGAGCTATGGCATAGGGGATTTTCTCACCTACTCTACAAATCTCTTTCGGTTGTGAGTAAAATGGTGACATGTCTTCTAGAAATATAAGCAAAACCAGATGGAGTGTGCAAAGGATTTGCACAATGCAAGAACACGAAGAAATCCTTTTCCAATAGCGATAAAATAGTTAAAGGAGTTTTGGACATCATGCATTTAGACATGTGTTGACTGATGTCGACAACTTCATTAAGTTTGTAGGTAAATTATGTATCTTTCATTGATAATTACTCACACAAAACTTGTATTTATTTGTTAAAAGAAAATAATGAAGTTTTTGGAAAATTCAAAGAGTTCAAGGCTCTGGTAGAAAACTTGACATACCAGAAGATAAAGACCTTGCAATCAGACAATGGAGGTGAATTCACCTCAGAATAATTCAAGAAGTATTGCAAGGAAGTTGGGATTAAGAGGGAGCTTTCTACTGCCTATAACCCTCAGTAGAATGGAATAGTTGAAAGGAAGAACCACACGATCATGGAAGCAGTAAAGGCCATGATCCATGATCAAGATCTTCCTATGCATCTATGGGAAGAAGCAACGAAGACAACAATGTATGTACATAATAAAAGTCCCCACAAGGAGTTTGAAAAGAAGACACTCGAGGATATGTTTTCATGAGAGAAGCCAGAAGTCAGCCATTTCAAAATATTTGGCTGCCCTGTATTTGTTCACGTCCCCAAGGAAAAGAGGAAAAAGTTGGACCCTTCCGGACATAAGGGAATATTTGTTGGTTACAGTGACACATCGAAGGCTTACAGGATATGCATTCCCGGTCATCGAAAAATGGATATCAACCGAGATGTAACCTTCGATGAGAATGCAACTTTCAGTAAATCCAAACAAATCCATGCAAAAGAGGTACATGAAGAAGAGAATGAAGTTCCTAAAGTTCCATAGGCAGTTGAACTAGAGGAAGTCATTCGAGAGGATCATGACATAGTGGAGCCTCAAAAACCAGTCGAGATACCTTCTCACAAGAGAAGACCAAAGTGGGCACAAGAGCTTATCAGAGAAGTAGAAACAATTGGTGCCCCAAAGAAATATTTCAGGGAAAGTAAGAAGCCGAAGCCATATTCCAGCTATTTGGCATGCTTGTGTGACATAATGCATGCATAATCTTCCAGTTATGAAGAGGTTGAAAAAAATCAAGTATGGAAAGATGAAATGGCAGAGGAATACCAATCCATTATGCAGAATGATGTATGGGATGTCGTTCCCAGACCAAAGGAAAAATCTGTGGTAAGTTCAAAATGGATCTACAAGATGAAACATGCAACTAATGGCAATATTGAAAAATATAAGGCAAGATTTGTGGCTCGAGGTTTCTCTTAGAAGGAAGGGATTGACTATGAAGAGACTTTTTCTCCCATAGAAGGATATACCTCGATCAAGACTATACTTTCATTGGCCACTATGATGAAATGCAAGGTGCACCAAATGGATGTAAAGATCATCGTCTTGAATGGTGAAATAAAAGAGGAATTTTAAGTGGAACAACCACTTGGATTTGAGACACATGACAACGAGACTCGTGTGTGAAATTTAAAGAAGTATTTATATGGATTGAAGCAGGCACCCATAGCATGGTATGGTAGGATTGGCAATTTTCTGATGAGCTTGGGTTTTACCAAGAGCAGTGCAGATCCTAACCTTTAATTTAAAGTTGAGGATGGTGAACCAATAATTCTATTGCTGTATGTAGATGAGCTATTTCTAACAGGTGCAGAAAATATCATCATTGAATGTAAGAGAAAATTGGCTGCAAATTTTGAGATGAAATATTTAGGAATGATGCACTACTTCTTGGGACTAGAAGTTTGGTAGAGATCAGATGGGATTTTCCTAAATCAAGGAAAGTATGCTTTGGAAATATTGAAGGGGTTCAAGATGTTGGACTGTAAGGCCATGGTTATTCTGATGGTATCAAATCTAAAGTTGTTTCAGGATACATCTTCAGAGATTGTGGATTCTACCTTATACAAGAAGATAGTGGGCCCATTGATGTATTGATGAACACAAGACCGTATATATGTTTGTTGTGAACACCTTGAGTCAACATTTGGAGGAGCCAAGACAGGTTCATTTAGTTGCAACAAAACATATGTTGAGGTACCTTAAGGGTAATCTAGATCATGGTCTCTAGGATAGATCTGACCATGAGTTTAGATTGTATGGATACTCAGATTCAGATTGGGCTGACAATATTCCTGACCGGAAGAGAACT
The DNA here is from genome assembly GCA_000966675.3 of Picea glauca. Lineage (NCBI taxonomy): Eukaryota > Viridiplantae > Streptophyta > Pinopsida > Pinales > Pinaceae > Picea > Picea glauca. The sequence continues at coordinate 949,511 of JZKD02S1672960.1, read as the reverse complement.
TCAGGATACTGTTTCAGTCTTGGCTCTAGTATTGTCTTGTGGAGTAGTAGGAAGCAGTCTTGTGTGGCACTCAGTATGACTGAAGCTGAGTATGTGGCAACATGTGCAGTGAGCAGACAAGTAGTGTGGCTTCAGAAGCTATTGTCTGGGTTATTTTGTCTCAGATTGGAGGCGACTTGTTTTTGGTGTGACAACCAGAATTGCATGAAGTTGTCATAGAACCTGGTGTTCCATGATAGGTCGAATCATATTGAGATTAGATACTACTATATCACAGATATGGTATAGAGGGGAGCAGTGAGGCTCCAGTTCGTGACTACCGAGGATTAGGTTGCAGATGTGTTCACCAAGCCGATGTCAAGGACGAAGTTTGAGTACTTCAAGGACAAGCTTGGCATGGTCCCTTCAAAGGGAGTGATAGGTGGAACTCATCCAGCATGAAAAAGGGCTGGCACTAAGTCTGGAGGATCTCATCCAACATGAAAAAGGGGGGGCATTGAGACAGGAGTGCACATGATCAGGTACTCATGCATCGCATGGAGTGGATGTCTTGGGGACATGTTGTAGCTATTGAGAGTTACCCATAGACCTTGGATGCATGTGGTGAAATCATGTTGCACTATGGATATCCAAGGATGTATATATTTGCATGTTCAACAGTCAATGGATGTGAGCTCACGTGGTATCAGACTTGGAGTCTGTGTCCAGAAAGAATACCTTCCTATTTAAGAGGGAGTGTTAATATTTTTGGTGTAACTACAGAATATATTCTTGTATAGTTGTTTTGGTCAAACCTTTAAAAGGTTATTATAATTATACTGTACAAGGAGGCTCAACAAAAATTATTATATTATTGGAATTTTACTTATAATTGTAAAAAGCCCCATTGTGGCTAGTCAACCCTGTTTTATGGGTTAGTTAGGTCAAGAGTCATGTCACTGGGTTTTCTCCCCTATGAGGGTTTCCCAGGATAATTTATTTGTTCTATTGTATCTGTGATTGTCTATCTTTCAATGATCCTACTATAGTTTCTATTGGATTAACTGATTGTAATTGTGTAACTAGAAAATTTAAAATTCCAACAGTCCCTAGGTCTTCACACTCTCATAGAGTCTATGATTCTAATTGAGTTCTAATACCATATCATGATAAATGGAAATTGAACACAAAGAAAACCAAGATAACTCGAGAGAGTTCTTCATATTGCATTGATTAAATGAGAAGTAAAAGTCTTCTTAGAAAGGGTTACATACTAGTCGAGTCGATCCACTTTATGAATGTGTGATAGACCAAGATAAAGACTAAAGTGAAATAAAACATAAAAGCATAAAATATCTTAAATTAAAAAATAACTTTATATTTAATACCATTGTCTAATATCTAATTGACCATTATTATTTTGAAATTTACTTTAACAAAATCCTTTACACACATTCAATTCCAAAATTCTTGTACCATGCCAAGCTACTATTCTCACTCCTTTCTTTTGGCTCCCTTAGATTCCTGATTGCACCTCATCTTACCTGAATTCATTCCACTCTACATCATATTTCCTCACCTACTCCCATTACCACCTTATGTTAGCCTATGTTTCCTTTCCTTGGAGATTCGACCTTCAAGGAACAATACATAAAGTGGAAAAGTAATGAAGTATTTTCTATCTCCAAGACAATTTTTGCAAGGAATAGGGTGAACAAGTTGGTTGGTCATTCCCATGCATTTTATTACAACATTTGGTACCTCTATTCATGGTTTTCTTTGCAAAAGAGGCCACATTCAACTCGTTTTTCTTGGGTAATCTTGATGGTTTGTTTCCATAAAAGTGGGAACCCTCCCTTCATGGGGAATGAATAAGGGTTCTGACTATTAAATCCTTGTTCATGGATTAAATCCTAACATCCTTGCATCATGGAAATCTACTCCTCTCACTCCCCTTTGATTATTGAGTGTATCTTTTGAAATCCTTATTTATCTTTGTTTGTGGGTTTTGTTAGACATTTTCTGTCCAAGTGACCATACCTTTATCATCCTTTTTTGGACGTTTTGTTGGACATTTTCTCTTCAAGTGACATATTCATGATATACTCTACATTTAAAAGGTTTTTTTTCATAATCAAGGTCATGAAAAGGTCACATAATAGCCTTAGCTTCTAAA
>JZKD02S1672960.1:904968-932741 GCA_000966675.3 Picea glauca | reverse complement strand
TTGAGTGAGTGGGAAGGGTTCCACATATTAATTTTATTGAAGGTTGATAGTTCAAGGAAAATAGTCTATTAGTATCTTGAATTAACATATTTTGTCACATAATATATAGTAGGAATATAGTTTCCTCTTCTCAATTTTGTTGATGTTTCTCCAGTTAGAAACACCAAACATACCTTCTACCAAGATTGGTCATGCCGATTTGACCAAGGGAGAATGATACATTCACTCATGAGGCCATGATTATTTGGCTAGTGGTGAATGGACCAGGGGAAATCTTCATCCTATCAGTCATGCTGATTTGACAAGGAGTGAAAAAGACGCGATATGCTCTCACATTTCCTGCTCCAGGATGGAGTTATATATTTTTATAGGGCATGTTTGACTTGTTTACAAGTCTAGTCTAATGTTGAAGATGTAGGCTCAAGAGACCTCTTGTGATGAGGGGCTTCTCGATGGATCTACTCAACATTAAAACTCTATATTAATTAGTGTGAGTGTGAATAGATTATTAATCAACAAGGCTCATGAACAACTTATTTAGAAAAGAATAAATGCCAAGAATACAAGACAAGGCCCATTAAACCATTAAAGAAGCTCTAGGAATCACTAAAGAAGATATTGAAGACAAAAGTACAAGTCGGCCCCACGAGTAAATTGACGGTGACTCGAATTATGTAAATAAAGGATTGATCATTTCATTTCAAACACAATCACAACTCTTGTCATCAAGTTCGCTTGCCTAGTTGCATAATAGGGAAATTACAAGGAGCATCTTAGCATTGCTTTTGGGGGTGTGCTATCTTGTCAAGGATTCGCTATATTTGAGGGTTCACTATCTTCCTCATACAAGGGATAACTTATTTATGTGATGATGTTTCTTCTTATTTATGGTGATCTAATATTGAATTGATTTCTTCTTTAGAGAATTTGCTGGGTTTTTCTCCCAAGGTTGGGTTTCCAAGGATACAAATATTGTGTCTACTATGCATGGCTATCTTTCTATGATTCTATTGTTTTTGTTGCATTCTTTTTGGGTGATATTTTTAGTGTGTAATTATTCTATGATAATAGTGGCATAAAATTCTCTTTTGAAATCATAAGGAAATAATTATCATATCTAAAAATTGAAAATTGAACATGGTTTTAGAGCTTTATTGAAATATGCCACTCCACAACTTGGTTGAAATATGCAACTACACAATCTCAAATATGAACATTCTCTAAAGGTTGTTGGGAATTTATTGGACAATGCTAGGAATAATTTTTCTATAGATCAACTTGCCTTACCCTAGCTCATCTACTAGTGCTCTCAGATTGACATTTGGTTAAAGTGGAAATTTTAGCGTTTTCAGTCTTGTTGACTATCTTCATGTCGTTGAACCTTCTAACTCATATTTTAGAATTATTCTTGTAAATATGGTGCTCAGTCTCAAAGTAGAAGGCATGTTGGATGGTGCTACAAATTTCAGATCTTGGACGACCAAGATACTCTTAATCTTGGATGAAAATGAGATTCAAAACGATGTAAAAGAAAATGTCTCAAAACTATAAATTGCTGAAGCGAAAGCTAGGCACAATAAGAATGAAGCAAAGGCTAAGAGGATCTTGATATATTCCGTAAAATATCATTTTATTCTATACATAGAAGAGTCAACGATTTCCAAAGGAATGTTTGACTCCTTGGTGGGATTGTTCGAGAGTAAGAACACGAGGAATAAGCTCCATTGTATCACGATGACCAAGTCAGATTCAATTGCCACTTATTTTATGAAAGTCTCCCAGTTGAGAGATCAAATTAAGGCCATTGGAGACACCATTGATGACGCAAAACTTGTTACAATGACTCTTAATGAATTGCCTTCTTCATGGGAGTCATTTGTTCAGAGAATTTGTGGATGAGAGGAGTTGCCCAAGTTTGATCAGCTATGGAATGATTTTGTCCAAGAGGAGGCCAAATTATTATCCAAGAATAAGTTGCAGAGACCACAGGATGAAGGAACTCAAGCTCTTGCAGCTCATGCAAGAAAAGGAAAAGGAAAAATAAAATTTTGAAAGAAAAATACTTGTGGAGGATAAACCCCAGTTCAAGAATAGAAGAAGATGTATCTTTCAAAAATCAAGTTTTTCAATTGTCATACATTTGGTCACTATACTTCTCAATGTACTCAAAATAAAAGGAAGGGAAAGCAACATGCATCAACAATTTATGTTGATGAGCATCCACCATAAAATAATAAAAAGGAATATAAGCTTGATGAGATTGCAGATGAAGTTTAGAAATAGTATTTCTTTGTCTGTGCTCTTACATGCACTATTAAAAATAGTAGTGATACCTGGTTGATAGACAGTGGTGTTTTTAGGAACATGACATGTCACCAATATTCTCTTAGATATTTAATAGAGAAGGACTCAACATTACAGGTGGAACTTGGAAACAATGCCAAGTATGCAGTAAAAGGTGTTGGAACAACATCGTTTAAACTAGAGTCTGGAGATTCTCTACACATGAGAGATGTATCATTTGTACTAGGTGTTATCACTCCAAGAACAACTTCCCACTGCTTGATGATGCCATTCAAGGTTGTCCTCACCAACTTAGTCTTGTCCATTTCCTGTCCCACAGTTTCCATTTCATCTCGAATTTGAGTGAACTTTGTGAGGTAAGTGACCACCGACTCTCCCTTGGCCATCTTCGTGCTTCTCAGCTTCTCTTTAAGCAACATCTTCCTACTCTGTTTGTTTGATTGGTACAACTTTACTTGGGCATCCCACATTTCCTTGGCTGTCTCCCTTCCAAACATATGTGGGATAATGTGGTCTTTAACTCCATCCACAATAATCCTCCTAGCCTTCACATCATTCTTGAGGAAATCAGGTTGTTGTGTTGGGTCTGCTGGTAGTACAAATTTCCCTTTAGCAATCTCCCACATACCATTCTCCTCCAGCAGCAACACCATCCTCTCTCTCCAAGGACTGAATTTTGCGGCACCCTCTAGCATGTCTTCATACCTTAGGCTTGCCATTTGAGTCAACTCCTCTAGCTGCCCCACTTTCTATGGTCACATGTCCGACTTGCTGATTTATCCTTTCTGGTCTCCACAACAAGAACTTTAGATTGTTCTGTATTCAAAGTTTGAGCTTTGATACCATGTTGATTTATCCTATAACTCAGACACTAAGATTAAATGCCAATAATCCACTTAAAGCATAAATTTATACATGTTATAAATTTCAGAATTATGCAATTTACCTACAATTGAGTTATAACATTAGAAATTCACTGCAGAAACACATAGAATCAAGAACAACAATTACACAAGACAACAGATATAACTTGGAAACCCTAGTGCAGGGAAAATCAACAAAGAGGGGCTTTATCGGCTTCATAGGAAAGAGGAAAATACTACAGAAAATACTTAGAAATTCTTACAGCAAATAGAACCAGCCTTTAATCAACAGTACAACCCAGCTAAGAATAGGTTGTACAACCCAACAACATACAACCTGTACGAAACTGTACCATACAACCTGTACGACCCTCTCTAGCTTAGAAAATTGGCTTGTTTGGCCTCAGATTTTCACACTCTTGTTGCTGATGAAGTACAACTTGTTTTGGCCCTTTTTCCTCTGCTGTACGACTTGTAGAATGGCCCCCTTCTTCATTGAAATATTCTTGTTGTTCTGGCTCTTATCTTCTTTGCAAATTCTGCCCAACCAAAGTGCCACTCTCAGCTCTGCTATCCCTCTTCTTAAGCCAACAATGCCTCAACTCCTCAGCGCCCTCTTCAGGTCACTTTCTCAAACTCACAAATGAGAATGTATGTCCAACTCCACCATAAACCCCTTCTTTTATCTCACCTTCAACCCTCATTTACGTTGATATGTGTGCCCAGCCTTGGGCCTCAATGGTTGAGATTTCGGGTGCCCCCTTTGGAATGGATCCCACTCTCCATTAAGTGGTGTGCCCCACCTTTGGATAGGGCCCCACACTCCACTAGCAACCTCATGAGGTGTGCACTATCTTCTTGGGCCCCACAAACCACTTAAGAATCAAATTTTTGTTGATTAGCCTAAGTTAGATTTAGGCTGAGATAATAAGGCTGATCTGGCTCAATTAAGGTGTCCATTAGATGGCCTAGGACACACAGGGACAACTGAGATACCTACGAAGCTAAATATCTAGCACCAAGTTGGCTAATGCCAACTTAACACTGTTGTCCAAACCCCATATCATCAAGAAACACATCCCACATATTTGTCTTTACCTCAACCACTCTTCTCTCTACCTGTAAATAATATGGAGGTTGATATGCACATACACCACTAAGTCACCTGACACAATGACAAGGATAAGAGTTCAATAGAAGAGTTTATACTTTAGTGAAGGGTACATTTTTATTGACATTGTGAGATTAGAGTTCAATGATCAATTCCACCAACATCTAGGTACATAAAGGGCTTGGAGCCCTTGATTAAATGTCAGTTCCATACCCTCATATATCATAGAATCCAATGGAAACATTGCAATCCTACCAATCTTGAAATCCTAAAAACCAATCCTGAAATCCTGAAATGATGAATTTTGAATGCGACCTAAAATTCTACTTTTTCCATATGAAGTCTAATGAGGTTGGAACCACTCTCAAACATCCTGAAACAATTAATGGTAATGTTAAAAATTTAAGTAAAAGGATGAAAATGAAAGACGAAGAAGAATGCCACTTTGAAAATGAAAGATAAAGGAGAATGCCAATATTCTCCTTTATCTTTCATTTTCAAAGTGACATTCTCCTTCATCTTTCATTTTCATCCTTTTACTTTAAGAATTTAATATTACCATTAATTACTAGGGTGGGTGAAATGGAGGGGGTGGGGACCTCTTTAAATAGCATTAGTAAGGAAAAATAACCCTAAGATGCACATTGAAACACCTCACAACTGTAACTTGCATTAGAAAACATGAGCATGGGTCCTTTTTTGTGTAGGACACGTGTCCTATTTTTAGGATACGCTGAGGGCATGTGTCAGACACATGTTTGGCACATGGCCTATGAATAGGACATGTGACAAGAACGTGTTCGACATGTATCCTCAATGTGTCATGTACGACACGTAGGATACGTGACACACAAGGGTTTTAGATGTGTTCGGTAACTTATCTCATATTTATTCACAAATACTCACAAGACATATAAAAAGGGTGTTGATAATAGAGTTTTATTACAACTAGGTGTACCAACCAAACCAGTGAAGGCTTATTGGAAAGGGTTACTACTCATATCTATTCACAAACACTCACAAATCTGCACCAAAGATTGACCCACACACTTATTTTTTTCATAAATAGAGGTGACTTCACAACCTATAGTGTAAAAGCCTCTTATAGAAAACAAATCTGCAGACAAATGATGTGTGCCAATGCACACAGATGTAGATAAATACAACTAGGGCACGCAGAAGCTGAACACATATGCACATAGATATAATTAGGGCATAAATAACTTGTTATGCAAACATGGAGAGGTTGTGTTTAAGGTTAGGAAAAGTTTGTGCCCAAAAGAGACAGAAAATAATACACGTGAATCTATGAGAGAAATGAATGAGAAGATAATGCAAGCCCTAAAAAAATGAAATATCAAGCAATAAGTGCACACAAGAGAGATATATAAACACTTAACCAAGACATGGATACTCCAAGAGAGATGCAATAGGAGAGATATGGTACTTAGGAAAAATAATAAAATCACTAATGAATTCATACGATAATACAAATGAGGCATGAGTTGTGTATCTAGACACAACTGATGAAGTGGGGTGCCTTCCCTCATGAGGGCATTAATAAATGGCTAAATAAACCATAATAACCTAAAATATAATAAAATAGTTTTGAATATGTCGACTCTTGCCATAAATGACCACAAGTAAAGATTATCATCATTTCAACATGTTTCAGCTTGCCACCCACATGTTAATGTAGACATGGTTTAGGGCTCTATACCCTTTTCTAATTTTGTCTTTGTTATTTATTATCTTTAGCACCATTTTCTTATTTTCTCCAACATTGCTTGCGTATCTAATGGATCATCTTCTTTAGATTTATTCATTTCTCTGCTTTTATTTTCCTCGCAGTTTCATCTTTTTCCTTCAAATTGCTTGTAAACATTTTCTTTACCGTGCATTCTTTTTTCCTACCTGGTTTAATTTTCTCTTGCTTTCATGCTTACTTTGTGCTGATTTTTTCTTACCTGGTTTAATTTTCTCTTGCTTTCATGCTTACCCTGTGCTCATTTGGCATGTATGCAACCATTGGTTCACTATACATGGCATGCTGATCTTGGTGTGGGTACAAATTGTAGCATGAAAAATTTGACATGCCATGCTATTCTTCCTTACGATAATTTTTAGAAAGTGCTCCAATCTTGAACAATGGTTAATCATCTCTTTTGATACTCCCACATGATGGATTGTAAAATCATAACTACTCCTATTATTCCGACTCTGAAGTTGCATGGTGAATTAGATTCAGATTTGGTAGATCCTTCAATGTATAGACAATTAATTGGATCCTTGATGTATCTAGTTAACACCAGGGGCTAGTATATGTTTTCCAGTGAACACCTTGAGCCACTTCATGGTTGAGCCCAGGCTAACTCATTGGATAGTTTCAAAACATGTGCTCCAATATCTGAAGGGAACAATACATAGTGGTCTGAGATATATAGGAGATGGTGAGTCAATGTTCCATAGATTCATTGGTTTTCACCGGGCAGGAGATGTAGGTGACATGAAGGGTAGTCTAGGATGTTTCTTTAGTTTAGGTTCAATAGTGATTTCCTAGTTTAGCAAGAAGCAAGAATCAGTGGCAATGAGTTCAATAGAGGCACCTGATAGTTGTCCGACCTTACAAACTAATTGCAGAGCTGTGAGGTGAGATGTTGATCTACTGTGATCTATTGTGACAGTTAGAGTTGTAACAAACTCTCTGAGAATCTAGTATTTAATAACTACTCCAAGAAAATTGACATAATCTACCATTTTCTTAGGGACATGGACTAGAAAGGAGCAGTTGTTCTAGAGTATATTTAGATAGATCAACAGGTTGTATATATCTTGATGAAGCCCCTGCAAAGGGGAAGTTCGGAGAGACTTGGATTGGTGGAGAACACTCTCCTTAGTAAGGAGTGTTAGAGAGTGTACCTTGGATAGTATTCTACAACATTGTTCACACATGTAGTTGATCTAGGAACTTTATTGTTACAACAGTGTCACAGACATAGCAAATTCATACACCATTGATTTCTATTCTCTATGGTGGTTTGTAGATGAGGGCACAACATTAAGAACTTCTCGAGGGTGCATCACTAATTTTAGGCTTCCAACAGTGAGGCCGCATGGAATCATGCATGTGCCAACTATAAAGAGGATTAGTTTCATCCTCTCTTCAATTTTGAAGATAAATTTTTTTTCTAAGTTTAGATAAAGTCTCAATTGTAGTTACAACGATCTTTCCTAATTCTGAGTTTATCTATTAGATAGGGTACAAATCCCAAGAGAATTTTGAGTTTCTTCCTTGGATCACTTCATATAGTTTCATGGAAATATTGAGATCTAAGTGATAGGTTAAAGTAAACATTAAGCATGCCCTTCTCAATTTTATAAGAAAAAGGTTGGGGTATGGATCTGCAATCAAGTTTTTTACATCAGTGATAAGCAGTTCATTGTTTTCTTGTAGAATATTTTCATTTTCATAAGTAATGAAAAGTAGTAAGAGGTTTTGATAATCAATTTATTGTGTTTCTAATACATACTTTCTACAATATGTGTTTATAGATTCGATCATTAATTATAGAGTGCAGTTTTGAGTGGCTTTAAGTTTTCTGCTTTTTTATTTCTTGTAGGAATTCTTTTAGAGTGCAAAATCTATGTACCATGGTTTAGAAAATCTAACACACCTTCATGGAGAATCAATAAGAGTTCTCATCCTTGTACCCTTATTCATGGATAGAATCCTAACATCGTTGCACCATGCCAAGCTACTCCTCTCACTTCCCCTTTTGGCTCCCTTAGATTCTTGATTGCACCTCATCTTCCCTAACTTTATCTTACTCCTACATCACCTTCCCTTTCCTTTTCCCATCCCCACCTTCTCTTGTTGGCCTCCATTTCCTTTTCCTTGAGCTTGGACCTTTATGAAACAAAATAGTCATTGATTCACCAACAAAACTAAATAAGCAATGAAGTATTTGTTAGCCCCATGACAATACTCTTGCTTTATTCTGTAGGGCTAAGAGTTAGCAAGTTCGTTCATGATTCCCAACTTTTATTACAACATTTGGTGCCTCTATTCTTGGTGTTATTACAAAAGATTCCAATTTCGCCTCCTTTGCTGAGGTCATCCTAATGGTTTGTTAGCCCCATGACAATACTCTTGCTTTATTATGTAGGGCTAAGAGTTAGCAAGTTGGTTCATGATTCCCAACTTTCATTAAAACATTTGGTGCCTCTATTCTTGGTGTTATTGCAAAAGCTTCCACTTTCACCTCCTTTGCTTGGGTCATCCTAATGGTTTGTTGCCATAATATGGGAAACTCCCCCTTCATTGAGAATGAACAAGGGATCTCACCCTCAAATATATCACGATAAACCTAAATGAAACACGTAAAGAAAACCAAGATAACTTTAGAGAGTTTTCCATATTTTATTGATTAAAAGAGAAGGGAAAGCCTTCTTATAAAGGGTTACATACTAGTCAAGTCAATCCACTTTATGAATGTGTGATGGACCAAGATACACACTAAAGTGAAATAAAACATAAAAGTGTAGAATGTCTCAAAGTAAAAAATGACTTTATTAATGCCTATGCCTAATATCTAATTAACCATTATTATTTTGACAGTTACTTTAACACCCTCCCTTAATGGTCAATTTACTACCTACACCAAGCTTATCCCAAAATATTGCATATTTCTTACGATCTAAAGACTTGGTAAAGATGTCTATAGTTTGGTAAAGATGTCTACAATTTGGTCATTTGTTAGACAACATTGTATCTCTATAGACCCATCCTTTACAAGTTGTTTGATGAAGTGACAATGTATTTTAACATGCTTGGTACGCTCATGGAAGATTGGATTCTTATCTAGTTTGAGCACCCCTTGATTGTCACCGAATAGGGGTGTTGTCTTTGTCTACTGCATCTTCATGTTTAAAACCATTTCCTTGATCCAAACTACCTCACACTCTCTTTTCATTGCTCCTTGATATTCAGCTTCAGTCGATGAAAGAGCTACTATATGTTTCTTCTCATTGGTCCATGTGACTGCCCACCAAGGCTGAAAACATACCTAGAAGTTGATTTTCTATCATCCATAGAACTTGCCCAATCTGAATCTATATACCCACACAACCTAGGGTCTTTGCTTCTGGTGTATGTAATTCCAAATTGAAGTTCCCCTTTCACATATCTCAACATTCTCTTTACTATAGTCCAATGTTCTACTTTCGACGCTGTCATGAATCTGGAGATGAAGCTCACAATGTAGCTCAAATAGGGCCTAGTGGCTATTAGGTATATCGAGCTCCCAATAGTTGTTTGTAGATTGACTCATTAACTACCTTAGAGTTAGTCTTCTCCATAGATGTAGACAAGATTTTGCAATTTGTCATGTCAAGCACACTCCTAGCATATTTTGTTTGTGAGATAAAAATGTTGGTCCCTGTTTTTTGAACTTCTACACCTAGGCAATAATGTAGGAGGCCTAGACCAGTGAAGTCACAAGATTTACTCATATTAGATTTGATATGTTCAATAACACTTTCCTCACTACCTATAATAATTATGTCATCTTATATATATGACGAGTAGAATGATATCATTACCAATGCTTTTGACATACAAATTGGATTATGAAGGACTCTGTTGGAATGTCTATTCATCCATGTACGTGTCAATTTTAATGTACCCTGCCCCAAGTGCCTACTTCAATCCATCTAAATATATCTTTAGATTGCACACAATATGCTCCTTCCTTGGAACTTGAAAACCCTCTGGTTGATACATGTAGATTTGTTCCTCCAAATCTCCATGTAGGAAGACATTCTTCATGTCCATTTGAGGGACCTTCTAGTCAAATTGTGCTACCATGGCTAGAACTAATCAAATGGTGCTCATGTTTTGTGTAGGAGAAAAGGTCTCTTCGTAGTCAATGCCCTCTTTCTATGAGAACCCTTTTGCAACCAATCATGCCTTGTACTTGTCAAGGGTGTCATTTTCCTTGTACACCCATTTGCAGTTAGTGGATTTCTTCCTTGGTGGAAGATCTATGAGATTCAAAGTCTGATTTTTCATTAGACTCTCATGTTCAATTGTCATGGCATTCTCTAATTCAATTTTCCTTGTTTCCTTCTCAAAGACTTTTGGTTGATAAACTCCATAAATATTGACCATCAAAGAAAAGTTCATTGTGTTAGGTTTATGCTTTCTCTTGCCTCTCAATGATCGCCCCTTGATCATTTCACCCACCCGAACATATCCAATGTTGATGTGCTACTACTTTGGCCTCATCTTGGGATCCTTATCCAAATTAAATTAGTGTTGTCACCATGACTTGGGCTACTTGTACTTGTGTCATCTGAATGCTGATTCATGTTGTCTACATCAAAGTTTGGAAACATTACCACCTTGGGAGACTACTCATGCTTAGAATCTTCCCCTATTTCAGGTGGAGCTACCTAAATCTTGACACTTGAATCCTTAGCCATAATGGGCTATTGAGCGGTAATTTTGATCTCTAGAGAATCTTTGAACAATTTATCCTCTTCATCAACTACAACATCTCTATTGAAGGTCAACTAGTTGGTGTTTGTTGATGTTTGGGCAACATCATAAATACATTCTACTAGATTAATAATTAATAATATGATTATTAATTATTAAATAATATTGTTAATGTAATAATATAAATTTATAATATAAAGTATAAATATATATAATAAAGTATAAAGTATAAATATAAAGTTTATTTATATTATATGCATAATATAATATAAAGTATAAATATATTTATTACCTAAGGGACACATCTCTTCATGGGTGGTCACCATGGTCACCATATGTTCTTTATATATAGAACACTCATCATTGTAATAATATATTCATTCACATACAATATCATCTCTTATGAAAATTCAACAGTGTTAACATCAACCAACCTATAAGCTTTGTGACTATCGTTGTTCCTCGTGATCATTTGTTTCTTGCTCTTAGGGTTTATTTTGGTTCTTTTCTCATCTAGAATGAATGCATAGTGAGAACCAAAAATTTAAGAGGATTGACTTTGGGATTTCTCCTAGATAATTTCTCGTCCGATGTCTTTTGCTTCATTTCCATTGTTGGATACCTATTCATCATATATACTGTTGTGAAAATTGCCTCAACCCAAACCCTGTTTGGAACACACCTATTCTCCATCATTCACTTGGCCCTCTCTGTGATAATGTGGTTCTTCCTCTCAACCACTCCATTTTTTTGTGGAGTGCAGGGTGTAGTGAGCTGTCTTTTTATCCCATGTTTAGCACAAAAGTTATGGAATTCTTTTGAACATAATTCTCTACCATTATTAGATCTATGAGTACTATTGTAACAACTTGACTCTTTTTCTACTAATTCTTTGAACTTTTGAAATTAATTGGGCACATTAGATTTCAATTTCAAAAAGTACACCCACATTTTCCTATTGTAGTCATTAACAAAAAGAAGGAAAAACCTAGCACCGATGATGGTTGTTGTGTTCATTGGTCCACAAACATCTCTTCATGAATTATGATTCTCTTTGCTCTCCAAACTTGTCCTTCATCAAAAGGAGCTATGTGTTGCATCCTTCACTAACAAACTCCTCAAACACCTTATATTTTCTATTGAATATCCGGAAGTCCATCAACCAAATTCTCTCGAGTATAATGAGAGAGGTAGGTCAAGTTTAGGTTCTCATACTGCTGATGCCAAAGTATACTGATGTTCGATGGAATATTGGATGCCAATCTATGGTCCTTGACCCATATGATGTCAAGGAGTTTGAGCAGTCCATGATCCTCCACACCAAGACCACTCGTCTTCTTGGTCTCTTTGTCAACTATGTAGCATTCGTGATTGATAAAGGTGACATCTAGGTGGGGACAGTGGCTCATAATCTGATGAAATGAGAGTAGATTAAGCTCCATTATTGGCACATAGTACACATTGAGGAAAATTAACATGTTCTCTCCAAGAAAAATGTGCACATTCCCTTTGCCTACTAGCATGAACTCTTCCCCACCATCGTACATAACTAAATCCTTAGAGGAACAAGTAGTGTATTGTGTGAACCAATCCTACCTGTTGGTGAAATGTCATGATGCTCTTGAATATATGTACCAAGAAGATGACTTGGGTTGATTTGGTTATCTTGTGGCCATGAATGCATAGAACGATGACTCCCCCTCCTCTGTATGCTTTGTTACATGAGCCTTCTGTTGAGGCCCTCCCTGGTTGGTTTTTTGATCAACCAACCTCTTTTTGCAGTGGTTCTTTGTATGACCCATCTTGCCACGATAATGACATGCGATGTTCTTCAAACAATCGATTCCATGTTCACCATTGCCTTTCCCTTTCTTCTTGGCTTGCTTGACTTTACCCTTGACATTGGCTGCAAAGGCCTGATTTGTACACTTTGCTTCACTACTGCTACATAATTATTTCTTCCATTTCTTTCACTGTAAGGGATTATTGTATAATGATTCAAACTTTAGGTAACATTCGTATTGTTGATGTTCAAGGTCTTAATAAAGTGCTCATAAGCACGTTTTAAGTTTTTTAGCGCAATTACCATCATGTCCTCCTCTTCCATTTTTTGACCAATGGCCAACAACTATTCTCTGCTATCCTTCCTCTTGAGTAAATTCTCCTACAATGATTCATTCTCAACTATCGCAATTGAAAACAACATATTATTCATGAAGACAACTATACACTTTTTCAAAGTCTCATGCAACTCTCATAAACGCTTCCAAATTGCTATTGAAGTCTTCCCTATCTGGATTATTGCTTCTCTGTCTTGCTCATCATATTTTTCCTAGTCTTTACCATAGTTGTTGGTTGGGTATCTTTACCTAGGACGATATAGACCAAGCTCATGTACTCAAATATGGTCAACATATGCCGCTTCCACATATTGTAGTTCTTACTAGAGAGTCTCTAGCTGCCTTCGAGCATGATATTCGATAAAGAGGCCATTGTTGCAAGTCAAAAATGTTGGATTATGTACAAAAATAGAATAAAGCATTGAAAATACATATTCTCATCTCTCTGAATCTGTAATCTCGGAGTAAGAACACCTAGCAACTAGCTCTAAATCCTTGTAGCATCCACATATTGCTGAAAAACACATATTTCATATAAATCTACCCAAAATAGCACCAAAACATAGACTTTGATAGATTTGCTAAAAACCAACATCAAAACACACATATTTTGATAAATCTAATAAAAAACAACACCAAAACAATTAATTTCTTCTTGCATATGCTAGAAAACACGAAAACAATAGTTGAATCTCCAGATCTATGATTTGGGCAACGATATAGGTAGGAACAACTTTAGTATACTTCCAAATCATCTGTATTGACTAGAAATCTGAGAATTTTGATTGATTAATCATCCAATCAAATCATCTAGATCAATTTCTCGTTGAAAAAATGTTTAGCAGTGTCTGTATAGTCTAGATTTTGCTCGAGTTGCTGGTACATATAGTGGATCCATACTTGGTGGAACCGTACAATCGTATGGACTCTTTGGCGAGTCAAAATTTACCTAGTGGCTTGATATCCAACATCGTACATGCTCACGTGCGATTGAATTTCTTGGCCATAGTTTGTTTCTCTTTGGTTGTGGTGATTGGTGATTGTACGATTGTATGGATTGGTTTGTACGGTCTTCTCCTTCAATTAGTTTTGGAACCATGATTTGTAAGATTCCTTTCAAACAGATATTTCTTTGATTGAAAATTAAATTGATACTTGGTTTCAATGAAACCGTTTTGGCTTTTTGATGTGCTATTCTAGCGATCCTTAGATTCATCTTTGTCGATAGTAGTCCCTGTTAATATTTTTGGTGTAACTACGGAAGATATTCTTGTATAGTGGTTTTGGTCAAACCTTTAAAAGGTTATTATAGTTATATTGTACAAGTCGTCTCAACATGAATTATTATATTATTGGAATTTTACTTACAATTGTAAAAAGCCCCATTGTCACTAGTCGACCCTGTTTTATGGGTTAGTTAGGTCAAGAGTCATGTCTCTTCAAGAGACACTGTTGTGTATAAATAGAGGATAGGTTCCTCTATTCTGGTCACACACTCACACACTTCTCTGGTGCATCTTGGAGAGCATAAGAAGGTCTAACACACAAGTCTTGGAGACTGGTTCTTTTCGTGTTTTGGTCGTGTTCTTTCTTGGAGAGGTATAGGGCATCATTGTACTGGTCAAAGGAATCTATATTGAGGATTTTGGTTACTGGGTTTTTTCCCCCACGAGGGTTTCCCAAGATAATATTTGTGTTCTATTGTAATTGTGTAACTAGAAAATTTAAAATTCCAACATGGTATCAAAGTAGTCCTAAATAGAAGCCAGTTGCAGATCTATAAGCCTAAAAGGGAGTTTTTTTCAGTCTAGAGACAATTTCTGAACAAACCAATACCATCAAGAGGTTCTCCCTAGCCTAGAGCACTTTTTTAGTGGACCAGTCTTCCAGTTTGTAGTTGCTGCAGTTAGGGTTTCACCCAAACCCCAAGGTTGAAATTTTTCCAGTTTGTGGGGAATTTTACAAAGCAAGACCACCAAGAAACTCGCCTTAGCAGAGCACACCTATTGGTTAGTTCAGTCTTTCAATTTTGGTCATATTTTTGTGTGGTCTCACACAAGATGACTACCAAAAGAAAAATCGATGAGAAGCTAGATCGAGTTGATAACTTCAGGGCCTAGAGGTATAGAGTAACCCTCCTTCTTGAAGAACATGAACTGGATAAGTTCATTATAGACGAATTTCAAGAACCTCAAGGAGATGAAGCTAATGACAAATATAAGAAGGACATGGTGAGAGAAAAAACAATGACCACAGACTCCATTAAGGACCACCTTATCTTTCATGTATCATCATTATCTTCTCCAAAGAAAATGATGGACACCTTAACTCCTCTATTTGAAGGAAGCAACATAAATTGAAGAATGACTCTGAGATCTCAGTTGAAGAATGTGAAAATGAAAAACTCAAAAACCATTCACTCCTACTTCTCATGAGTGAATCAAATCAAGGAGAAGATAGAAGCCATTGGTGACACAATAGAAGGAGAAGAGATGGTGATGACTACCTTGAATGGCCTCCCAAGGTCATGTGATGCATTCATCCAAGGAATTTATTCAAGGAAGAATCTTCCCAAGTTCACTAGGATTTGGGAAGATTGTAACCAAGAAGAAGCTAGGACAACTGCAACAGAAGAAAAGATGGTAGATGAAGATCAAGCTCTAGCCACCCACACTAGGAAAGGAAAGAACGAGAAGGATCATTCTTTACCTAAGAAGTTTAACATGGGTCAAAGACACAACTCAAAAATTAGATGTTACTGTTGTCAGTAATTGGAACACTTTGTTAGGGATTGCCCCCTCATTATGGAAATTAAGAATAAGAAAGGAAGTAAGAGGCATCAATATCACACAACTGAAGATGATGAGCCTCCCAAGAAGGTTGCAAAGAAAAATAAATCAAGTGATGAGGATTATGTTCTTATCTCAACCCTCACAGGTATTGCTACTCATGGAAGTGACACTTGGTTGATAGACAGTGGTGCTTCCAAGCACATGACATGCTATGAATACTCCTTATCTAAACTTATTCATAAAGATTCACCTCACAAGGTGAAATTGGGTGATGACTATCAGTGTCCAATCAAAGGTGTTGGAGAATCTTCCTACAAGTTAAACTCAAGCAAGCCAATGAACATGAAGGAAGTTCTCTATGTTCCAGGTTTAAAGAAGAATCTTCTCTCAATTTCAGCATTGGAAAAGAAAGGATTTAGAGTAGAATCTATTGATGGTCAAGTTTTTATGTGGCCTAGAGGGAAGACCCTTGATGATGTAGTAGTTATTGGAGTTGAAGAAGGAGGTCTCTACACTTTAAAAGGACATTTAGACTCCGCAATGGTTCATGATATTGTGAATCCCAGTGAGCTATGGCATAGGATATTTTCTCACCTACTCTACAAAGCTCTTTCGGTTGTGAGTAAAATGGTGACATGTCTTCTAGAAATCCAAGCAGAACCAGATGGAGTGTGCAAAGGATGTGCACAAGGAAAGAACGCGAAGCACTCCTTTTCTAATAGCAATAACATAGTTAAAGGAGTTTTGGACATCATGCATTTAGACGTGTGTGGACTGATGTCAACAACATCATTAAGTGGGTATGTATATTATGTATCTTTCATTGATGATTACTCACACAAAACTTGGATTTATTTGTTAAAAACAAATAATGAAGTTTTTGGAAAATTCAAAGAGTTTAAGGCTCTGGTAGAAAACTTGACATACCAGAAGATAAATACCTTGCAATCAGACAATGGAGGTGAATTCACCTCAGAATAATTCAAGAAGTACTGCAAGGAAGTTGGGATTAAGAGGGAGCTTTCTACTCCCTATAACCCTTAGCAGAATGGAATAGTTGAAAGGAAGAAACACATGATCATGAAAGAAGTAAAGGCCATGACCCATGATCAAGATCTTCCTATGCTCTATGGGAAGAAGCAAGGAAGACAACAATGTATGTACATAATAAAATTCCCCACAAGGTGCTTGAAAACAAGACACTCGGGGATGTGTTTTCATGAGAGAAGCCATGCAAAAGAGGTACATGAAGAAGAGAATGAAGTTCCTAAAGTTCCATAAGCATTTGAACTAGAGGAAGTCATTCGAGAGGATCATGACATAGTGGAGACGCATAAACCATCCCAGATACCTTCTCACAAGAGAAGACCAACATGGGCACAAGATCTTATCATAGATGCATAAACAATTGGTGCCCCAAAGAAATATTTCATGGAAAGTAAGAAGCCGAAGCCATATTCCAGCTACGTGGCATGCTTGTGTGACATAATGGATGAAAAATCTTTCAGTTATGAAGAGGCTGCAGAAAATCAAGTATGGAAAGATGAAATGGCAGAGGAATACCAATCCATTATGCAAAATGATGTATGGGATGTGGTTCCCATACCAAAGGAAAAATTTGTGGTAAGTTCAAAATGGATATACAAGATGAAACACGCAACTTATGGCAATATTGAAAAATATAAGGCAATATTTGTGGCTCGAGGTTTATCTTAGAAGGAAGGGATTGACTATGAAGAGAATTTTTCTCCCGTAGAAAGATATACCTCGATCAGGACTATACTTTCATTGGCCACTATGATGAAATGCAAGGTGCACCAAATGGATGTAAATATCATCATCTTGAATGGTTAAATAGAAGAGGAAGTCTAAGTGGAAAAACCATTTGGATTTGAGACACATGACAGGGAGACTCATGTGTGTAGTTTAAAGAAGGTTTTATATGGATTGAGGCAGGCACCCATAGCATGGTATGGTAGGATTGACAATTTTCTGATGAGCTTGGGTTTTACCAAGAGCAGTGAAGATCCTAACCTTTACTTTATGGTTGAGAATGGTGAACCGATAATTCTACTGCTATATGTGGATGAGTTGTTTCTAACAGGTGCAGAAAAGATCATCATTGAATGTAAGAGAAAATTTTCTTCAAAATTCGAGATGAAATATTTAGGAATGATGCACTACTTCTTGAGACTAGAAGTTTGGTAGATATTAGATGGGATTTTCCTAAATCAAGGAAAGTATGGTGTGGAAATCTTGAAGAGGTTCAAGATGTTGGAATGTAAGGCCATGGTTATTCCAATGGTCTCAAATCTAAAGTTGTTGCAGGATACAACTTCAGAGATTGTGGATTCTACATTATACAAGAAGATAGTGGGCTTGTTGATGTATTAATGAACACAAGACCGTATATATGTTTTGTTGTGAACACCCTGAGTCAAAATTTGGAGGAGCCAAGACAGGTTCATTTGGTTTCAACAAAACATATGTTGAGGTACCTGAAAGGTACTCTAGATCATGGTGTTTTCTGGGATAGATCTGACCATGAGTTTGGATTGTATGGATACTCATATTCAGATTGGGCCGACAATATTCCTGACCGGAAGAGCACTTTAGGATACTGTTTCAGTCTTGGCTCCAGTATGGCCTTGTGGAGTAGTAGGAAGAAATCTTGTGTGGCACTCAATATGACTGAAGCTGAGTATGTGGCAACATGTGCAGTGAGCAGAGAAGCAGTGTGGCTTCAGAAGTTGTTGTCTAGGTTATTTGGTCTTGGATTGGAGGCGACTTGCATTTGGTGTGACAACCAGAGTTGCATGAAGTTGTCAAAGAACCCAGTGTTCCATGACAGGTCAAAGCATATCTAGATCAAATACTACTATATCACGGATATGGTATAGAGGGGAGCAGTGAGGCTCCAGTTCATGACTATCAAGGATCAGGTTGCAGATGTGTTCACCAAGCTGCTATCAAGGATGAAGTCTTAGTACCTCAAGGACAAGATTGGCATGGTCCCTTCAGAGGGAGTGATAGGTGGAACTCATCCAGCATGAAAAAGGGTTGGCACTAAGTTTGGAGGAGCTCATCCAACATGAAAAAGGGCTGGCATTGAGACAGGAGTGCACATGATCAAGTATTGATGCATCACATGGAGTGGATGTTTTGGGGACATGTTGAAGCTATTGAGAGTTACCCACAGACCTTGGATGCATGTGGTGAAGTCATGTTGCACTATGGATATCCAAGGATGTATATATTTGCATGTTCAACAGTCAATGGATGTGAGCTCACATGGTATCAGACTTGGAGTCTGTGTTCGGAAAGAATACCTTCCTAGTTAAGAGGGAGTGTTAATATTTTTGGCGTAACTACAGAATATATTCTTGTATAGTTGTTTTGTTCAAACCTTTAAAATGTTATTATAATTATACTGTACAAGGCAGCTCAACAAAAATTATTATATTATTGGAATTTTACTTATAATTGTAAAAAGCCCCATTGTGGCTAGTCAACCCTATTTTATGGGTTAGTTAGGTCAAGAGTCATGTCGCTGGGTTTTCTCCCCTACAAGTGTTTCCCAGGATAATTTTTTTGTTCTATTGTATATGTGATTGTCTATCTTTCAGTGATCCTACTATAGTTTCTATTGGATTAAGTGATTGTAATAGTGTAACTAGAAAATTTAAAATTCCAACAGTCCCTAAGTCTTCACATTGTCATAAAGTCTGTGATTCTAATCGAGTTCTAATACCATATCATGATAAATGGAAATTGAACACAAATAAAACCAAGATAACTCGAGAGAGTTCTTCATATTGCATTGATTAAATGAGAAGTAAAATTCTTCTTAGAAAGGGTTGCATACTAATCAAGTCGATCCACTTTATGAATGTGTGATAGACCAAGATAAAGACTTAAGTACAATAAAACATAAAAGCATAAAATATCTTAAATTAAAAAATAACTTTATATTTAATGCCAATGTCTAATATCTAATTGACCATTATTATTCTGACATTTACTTTTACAAAATCCTTTACACGGATTCAATTCCAAAATTCTTGTACCATGCCAAGCTAATATTCTCACTCCTTTCTTTTGGCTCCCTTAGATTCTTGATTTCACCTCATCTTACCTGAATTCATCCCACTCTACATCATCTTTCCTCACCTACTCCCATTACCACCTTATGTTAGCCTATGTTTCCTTTCCTTGGAGCTTCGACCTTCAAGAAACAATACATAAAGTGGAAAAGTAATGAAGTATTGTTTATATCTAGGACAATTTTTGCAAGGAATAGGGTGAACAAGTTGGTTGGTCTCTCCCATGCATTTTATTACAACATTTGGTACCTCTATTCATGGTTTTCTTTGCAAAAGAGGCCACATTCAACTCGTTTTTCTTGGGTAATCTTGATGGTTTGTTGCCATAAAAGTGGGAACCCTCCCTTCATGGGGAATGAATAAGGGTTCTGACTATTAAATCCTTGTTCATGGATTGAATCCTAACATCCTTGCATCATGGAAATCTACTCCTCTCACTCCCCTTGGATTATTGATTGTAGCTTTTGAAATCCTTATTTATCTTTGTTTGTGGGTTTTTTTAGACATTTCTTGTCCAAGTGACCATTCCTTTACATTCTTTTTTGGTGGTTTTTTTGTACATTTTCTCTTCAAGTGACATATTCATGATATACTCTACATTTAAAAGGTTTGTTTTCATAATCAAGGTCATGAAAAGGTCACATAATAGCCTTAGCTTCTAAAGGGCGATCTTAGCATTCAACATCAACAACTTTTGCTAGCTTGCCACCCATAGGATAATGTAGTTATGGTTTTTTGCTCCTTTACCCTCTTTTATTTCAACATTATTTCTTATTTACTTCTGCAACATCTTCTTGTTTACTTGACGTTGTGCAAATTCCTAATTGATTGCCTACTTTAGATTTATCAATTTGCTTGCTTTTATTTTTCTTGCCATTGATATTTTTCCTTCAATTGGTCTAAATGAAGTGAAGGTGAATTAGGCTAATTAGGTAGTTAGGGAACTTTCTTTTTATGCATGTTCTAAGTTGAATTCATGTCCCACCTCTAACATGGACTCCCTGAAATGTACAAGAGGCTAACCAAACTCTTTAACAAGACCTCGTGTAGATTTGGTTCTTGAGAGTTTCCTTTGCAGAAGCTCAACCCATCAAATCTTTCATTGATTCCCTTATGTCCATGCAACCTTGCGTTTTAGTGTATTCTAGTCCTTATTTCATCATGCGATTACATCACAGTGTGAAGAGGTTGAATAGTTGGATAAAGAAGTGAAGGGTTATGCTGGAGAACTATAATTTCTCTTTTGGTGAGACCTTTTAAATCAAAATTGAAAACTAAAATTGTGGTTGCAAACTACATGATATAGATTGGGAAATCATATGTATTAATGCTTGGAGACAACCATTGTTTTAGGTGTCACCAAAAGGCAATTATGTAGAGATGGTTGGGAAGAAGTTTTTAAGGCTTCCATAGAGTTGGTAAAATATTTGCTAATGAGGAGAAGTTTCCAGGGAAGCCATAGAACTAGAAGATTTTTGTTGACTTGTAGAGATTTCTAGGGGATAGAAATAATAGCTTGAAGTGAGAGTATTCTCTGAGAGGTAGCCACAATGATGGTTATTGTTTGTCAAAGAGAGTCTTCCATCTAGGAGAAAAGGCATGTAGGAGGACATTCTTTGTTTTGGAGTTGATATTTGAAGTTATTTGTTTATTTTTAGAGATTTCATAAAAAAATGGAAATCCTACAAAGTAAAATAGGTTCATGTCCTCAAAAGTTTAATGGAAACATGTGGATGTTTTTGGGCATGATGCAATGAGTGGTTTTTGGCTTAGGTGTCCTAAGGACATTACAAATAGGAGGGTCTTTTATGTTTCCTTTGTATAAGATAAGTCTAAGATAATGATTTACTTTAGGCAATGATAGGAGCAATGCAGTTAAATGACATGAGGATGTACCACTACAATTGACAAGCTACAAGACAATCGTTTTTAAAATGTTCATCACATTGTTGGTCTAAGTAGGAATATGTTCTATCCCAGTCAAATTGTAGAAGAATATGTTATTTTCCAGTCAAATTGTAGACATCGTATGCATGTATAAGTTTGGTACACGACAAACAAATTCCTAGTGAAAGACAAAAGGAATAAGTTTATAACTTTAGGAGTTGAGGATCATGGAATATACAAGTTTTTGAATGTGGCAATGACAAATTCAAATGACTTGGTGACAAAAGTTTCATAGGAGTTGGGGGGTAGTAGAGATATCGATGTCAATTCATTTTGGTATCAAAAGTATGGAAATTTGAGCTTTCAACATATTTCTCTTTTGATTAGGTAAGAAATGGAAGTTGGTCTACCTCTTGTTCAAGAGAAGGAAATGGTGTGTGCAACTTGTGAGGTAGAGGAGCAACATAGGAGATGTTCTTGACATAGATAGAGCTTGGAGAGAAAGCAAATTGTTGGAGTATTTATATTTGAAGATTAGATGGACAATGATCACATCAACATTATTAGTTGCTAGGTATCTTTTGCTTCTTGTTGATTATTTTTCGTAGAAGTTGTGGGTCATATTTTCTAAGGAACATTCTAGTGCATTATCTTCAAAAAATAAATTTAACACACTAGTTGAAGAAAAAGTTTGTAGAATTTTCCATAAAATAGTGGAGAGTTTGAGGAATCTAACTCTAGGAAAGAGATATTTACTTTAGGCAATGGTAGGAGCCATGTGGTTGAAGGACATGGGAATATACAACTTCAATTGACAAGCAATAAGAAATTATTTTGTAAAAATGTTCTTAACATTTCTAGTCTAAGTAGGATTTTTTTTCCAGCGAGATTGTAAACAATAAGTAAATTCCTAGTAAAATATAAAAGGTGCAGAAAGGTTATAAATTTAAGATCAGAGGATCATGGGATGTATACGTTTGAAGTTGTGGGAATGACGAGCTCATATGAACATAGTTACTAACTTGACGAGAACCTATAGAGTTCTTGTTGTTTTAGAGGTTGCATTTAGTGTCTAATTTTACCCCTATTTTGAAAAGCAGTGCTATCCCTTTTTTTTGGGGGGGAGGGGCCGTTTGAAATTACCACATTTTTCAACCACAGTAACATCATAATGTTGTCTAAAATATCCTTAAAATCAACCCCTGGATCAAAAAGTGGTGCTAACAATATCGTTTTTTTATTTTCAAGGTTAAAGCTACATATTCTTTGAAACCTCTAGACTTGACAACTAGTACAATTGCAACGTAAACCTTACAATTAGCCCTTGAATTGAAAAGTTATGCTTTCAATAACACCCTCTTATTTAGGGATAAAATTGCAACTTTTTGAAATCGTGGCCTTGACAGCCAGTACCCTTGGAACCGAAATCTTAAGACCAACTGTTGAATCGAAAAGAGATGTTATCAATAGCACCCTCTTTTTTTTCGGGCTTAAAATTGTAACTTTTAGAAACCATGGCCTGAAAGCCCAATATTGTTACAAAAAAATCATAAAAATGAAAAAAAAATAGAAAGAGGAAAAACTAAAAGAGATGGGAAACCCTCCCCCCAACCCTTTGTTTATTACATTCTCTTTCCTTCTATTCGCGCTTGGTCAAAATTCATGTTCTACACATTCATGGATGCCTTCATTTTTCTCATGTCATCGATGGCTCTTCCTATGTAGCTTCTTAGCTTCTATGTTTAGGGCACCTTCATTTGCTTTGGTAATGAGAATCAAATATAGGCTTGAATCTTGGTAGATCTTACCCCACATAATCTCTTCTCTTTTTGTTAGACTGTAATAACTTCGTTGCATTCTCACACCTTCTCTAGGTGGATTATTTGTCTATGAAACTAGAGCACAACATAAATTTTCCTCTACCCTTTGTGTTTTCTATTTCCCTTTGAATGTAAATCAAAATCTTATGGAGTACCTTCTTCATAGATTGTGGGTCTATCTCTTCTTCTGATTCACCATCTAATAGCATGAGTTGGTATATCCTTCAGATACGACTGTGATGAAGGATTCCTTCCCAGATATGGCAATGCCCTTCTCATATACTATCATTTTATACCTATTCATAGCCTCACTTATATAATTCCTTTGATAATTTGATAGGTGGATTATAAAACTACTTTGACCTTTTCTATTTTTAATTAGTTTATAACCTTGAAACCTTTATATAATCAAACAAATAATTAAGAGAATAATAAAGAATTACCAAGTTACACACTTGTCTCTATTGGACTCTCACAAATCACACACTAACAATCAATCACCACCAATTCATATTCCAACTATTACCTAATTCAAACAGACTATTCTTAGTGAGTAAATTAGTCCACATGACGAACTTGTGTTTGTTGTCCCAACATTGTTTGTTGTCACTGAGTCTTTTTTTATGATTTTCAAAAAAAAATTGTTGCTTGATTCATCCAATCCATTATCTTGTGGACAATAATTAGATGAGTGAGAAATAAAAGTACCACAATCAATTCAAAATCTCCCCAACTCAATGGTTCTAAATGACCAGGCATTATCTATTGTGATTTTGGTTGGAATACCAAATTTGGTGATGATCTTCTCCTCTATTAATTAATGAATAATTTGTTGGTTTCTTCTTTGTGGGTATTGCCTCCACTGACCTAGCGAAGTGATTATCATCGTGACGATCCATTTGAAACTATTGCTAGAATTTTTATGGAACTCCTTGATAATATCCAATCCCCACCTCTAAAAAGGTATTGTGCAACACTGCCATGAGCTCTCAAAGTGTTCTCTGCATAATCAATTGTGAAATACTACCATAATCTCTAGTGTCTTTGTAGAATCCATAAACCCAAGTATCAAACCATATAGATTTTTCCATCCCAATATATCTTGGGCAAGACAATACTTAGTTGTAGTCAACCTCAATGCTCTTTTGTTATGGTCTAGCAAGTGATTTGGGAAACACAAATTCTAGAAGTAATAAATAATGTCCTTGTACTATTTGTGTCACTGTAAATCTTCAAAATTCACCAAGGTCATATTAGGCTAGGTTCACCTCCAAGTTGTATAGCTTCTTTATTTTTCTGTGTCAACAATTTGACCAATCCTCGACCCTTCATGAATTTGGGAAGGCTTGAGATATAAATCATACCCTTGAATCCTTGATATCCAATTTCCTATTTTACCTAGACATCCTCATTTATAAAGGATATTGTTCACCATTGGAAGAGCGAGAAATTCCACAATCCTGGTATGTCCAATATAACTCGTAAAATGCTTCAAGGCTTGCACTAAAATATGGGTCTATTTCAACTTCTCTAAAGCCTATACTTATAAAGGCTATAGGTTGCTCCAAGTTCTCACCAGTCCTTTGTAAAGGCATACCAAAATTTTTATCCTTTGATGCAAAAGAGAAAATTTTAAAATCATGAGAATAATTAGGAGTTACCAATAGCAGTGTTAAAACAATTTCATCCTCAATCTCTTGAAAGGCTTCCATACTTTTTTTACTCTATATGGACTCTTGACCCTTCTTTAGCATGGATGAAATAGGTTTGGTAATCACAATGAATCTTAGTATGAACCCCCCCCAGTGAAGTTGATTTGGCCAAAGAATAATCACATTGCCTCCTTGTTGAAAGGTAATGGTACTTGTTGAATACCTTATGTTCACGTTAGATCAATTTTGACACCATCAATCAATTGTGACAACATCGATCAATTGTGACACCATGTTTGGATACAATGTGGCCCAATATTTTTCTTTCATTGAACCCAAAAACTGACTTCTTGGGGATGTGAGAAATGCCATTCTTTATGCATTTTTCAAATACTTGGCTTGAAATGACAAACATATGAAGTCCCATCTTTAGAAAATTGTGAAATCATCATGATAAATCACATTAATCTTACCCATGTGTCTTGAATGCATAATTCATAGCACTATGAAAATGTGGATATGACATTTAGAAACCTCAATGACATCCTAAGGTACAAGAAAGTCCCCCATGGTTGATGTTCCTCCTGTACAAGCCTCTGATTATACCTTGAAAAACCATTCTACATAGACATAATACCTTATCTTTTGACCTTTCACAACAAATGCTCCATATTTGGAAGTCGATAATTGTTTTTGAGAGACCACTAATTCAAATTCTCGAAGTGAATAGGAAACCTAATTTCACCATTATTTTTAATTGGCACCAAGTTGGCCACCCATGATGAATGTCTTGTGGGGGAAATAATTTGCAGCTTGATCATTTTTTTTAATTCCTTATGTATAAATTGAGCTAGTTTTGAATTGTATGCCTTATCTTTTCTATAAAGGGTTTGGCCTATAAGAGTGTTGAATAAATGGACACTATGTTGATAGCAAACCCCCCCTCAAGAGTATCATGATAGAGGCACACCCTCTAAAGGAGAAGTCTAGGTGTCAACACTTGTATGTAGACACATGCTATAGTGGAAGTGTAGTTAGAAGATCCTGAAACTGATATTTCGACCCTAGAGACTTAGTCTGATGACTCACTCAAGGGTGTGGACCAGTTGTTTGGAGACACAAATATTAAAGAGCCAGAGGTTACAACACTCCCTAGTCGAGGAGCCATTCCACTACAATAGCCACCCCATGCATGTTCTAGTCCCCAAAAGGTACATTCTTCTTTTCTAGTGATTAATAGTTTAGTTATGATTAATAATGTAAGACAACAATGAGTAGTAGGGACTAGTGATGGTATGGAGTGTTGTAGGAAAATCTCCCCGCGGACAGGTAGATTGCCTCAAAGAGCTAGACCCTAACTCTAAGACAGAAAGTGCTTAACGTGGACATTGACTTCCTTTCAAATATATACAAACTAACACATGAGAAGGATGGAAAGTAGTAGTATCTCTTTATCAACGTTTGTCCCTGCATGCTCCAAATCAAGCTCCAAACTCTCTCTCCTCGCTGAGTCCTGTAGACAAACAAAGTACGACCGCTTCCTACTCTACTAATATTAGCTTGAAAATAGATCTATCTATCAATGATAATTTCATGTAAGATCAGACACAAACTAGAAAAAAACATGCCAAGTGTGTCATATTAATGAGAATAATGACAACAGTAGTTACAATCGTAGATGCGAATGCGACAGCTTCATCAAGTCCCCTTTGTCTAACCTTTGCTCGAAAGATCCACAACCTGGATGATAGAAGCTTCACTGATCACTCTCCTTTGATTGCCTGTGTGTTTCCTATGAGATCATAGGTTTCATGATAGTAATTCTTCCTCCTTTTCACCACCATAGAGCCTTCTTATATAGGTTAAGAGGAGCTTAACCTCTTGAGTTATCTTTGGAACAAGTTGAGGAATTCCCTCCTTAGATCAGGGATCTCTTGATGGAACCAAGAATTTGAATGCAACTGCCTTCCAAACTTGAAATATCCTCCCCTTATTCTCCTCAATAGGCCAACTACTACATCAGATTAGATAGTTCTCCCTCAAAAGGGACATCAGAGTGCTATAGCGGTCCCTAGGCAGCTTGAGGGGGGCGCCAACGCTCCAAGGATGGATAGCGCTCCTTCAGAGGGGAAGATGGGTGTTATAATGCTCCCTGAGACCTTATAGGGGAGTGCCAGCACTCCTAAGGTTGATGTAGGGGAGCGCTCACCTTCAAAACCTTTGTTTAAGAGCTCTTCTCAGGTGATAAATGTTCCTAGACTTTAGTTAATCATTTCCCCTCCTCCAAATAAAGTGTATGAGATGTCTTAATTTCCTCCTTAGTGTCATTATTATGGTAGTATGCTTGAACAACATTTGTGACACTTGTGAAAAACTTGCGACACTTGCGAAAGATGTAAGGAACATGCAACACTTGCGACAGTTGAAATGATCACGCGACACTTACGACACTTATCGAAGTGAGCAATATTGAGGTGTAACAGATTACCCCCCCAAAGTATGAAGTTAGAAGATGCAAACTGATAACTGAAATGATTTGTAGACGTTCTAGAAAGGGTATAGACTCAGAGAACCCAATGGAAGCTTCACACAAACATCTAACAAATATCATGACATATTTCA